>JANIWN010000136.1:0-17780 GCA_030555635.1 Sugiyamaella neomexicana | reverse complement strand
GTCTCGGGACCGCGCCTTGGTTTCCAGCCGGGTACACGTGGGTAATCTAAAGGGGGTCTGCTGCGAGGGGAGTGCGGATAACGGGGGCGGGGGGGGTGCCTCCGGCGGCTGGGCTCCGCCCAGACCTGGTTGCTCCGCTTCGCGGAGGTGGACGTGGAAGCAAGCGCTAGTGTGTATATGCAGTGTGGTTTATTTACCTGTTATTAGGGGAAGGAGAAGGGGAAGAGGAAGAGGAAGGTTATACTTGGCCGTCGAGAAGGGCCTCTACGGCTCCTTGAACGTTGCCACCGCTGCGACGGAGCGCGCGAACGTTGCGATCAAAGTCCACGAAGCCAAGCTCATTGAGCTGTCGTAGCTGGGTCTCGTACCGCTCTTCTGGCGGCCGGGTGTCTTGAGGCTCGGCCACACCTGGTGATTGACCGCCTCCGAAAAGACTGGCCAACATGGCAGGGTTCATAAAAGGGTTGGCAGCAGCACCACCCGTGCTGTCAGAGGCAGCTTCTGCTCCTGCAGCATTGGCATGTCTTTGAGCACTGAGCAGAGCAGCAAATGGATTGTTCGAGAGATCAGGCAGCTGGCCAGCCGACGTCGCCGCAGTTGTGCCTTCTGTTGCTGGTGAGGTGGTGGTGTTGGTTGCCGTCGTGGAGCCAGGAGCAGGAAACGCGCTGGCGCCAACCCCGCCTGCTCCTCGAGCACCACCAAACATCTGCTCCATCTGCATCATTGTACGAAGTGTCTGAGGATTGGACATCATTTCAACAAACTCCGGGCTTTGAATCATCTGTCGGAATTGTGGGCCCATTTGTCGAAGTTGAGGATTCGAGTTGATCATCATATCAACAACCGTGGGATTCTGTAGAGCTTGTTGCATATGTTGGGCAAACCCAGGCTCTTCCATTAGATGAAGTAATTGTTCAGCATTGGCACCTGCTCCCATACCACCATCAGGACCAAACATCGAAGCTGATGGTAGTTGAGCTAACCCAGCGTATCTAGCACCAGTCAAGTCTGCCAACATGTTTCCAGTTCCAGCTCCAGCAGCAAGATTTCCTGGTACTTGAGGAATTCCAGTACTTCCTGAAACACCATTGCCACCAGTAGTGCTACCACCAGTATTACTATTACTACTACTACCACCACTACCAGGTGGAGCGGCACCCTTGACTAGATGAATGATCTGACCAGACTTGATCTTATAGAACTCCAAAGTCTCATTATCTTTTAACACTCTTCCTCCGAAAATCAATCTCTGTCTATCAGCAGGGATATCTGCTTGTTCAGCCAGTTGACTCTTGACTTCTTCGATCCGGGTCGAAGAAGGTACTGACAGGCTGTATCTTTTATCTGATGACGATTTAACTGTGATATCGAGCCTTTCCGAGCTTTCTGCTCCACTTGTTGGAGTATCCGACATATTGAATCGATTATCGCTGACAAAAAAACTTGGATGGCAAAATACTGGTCCAAGCTTGGTATTATTAGTTTGTGTGTCTGACGCCAATAGAAGTCTATAGACTTCTCTCTGTGATAAATTGCTGCTACCCGGCCTGGGAGTAACAGGGCAGTGAACAAAAAAAAGCCCCCGGCAAGATTCGAACTCGCAGCCTCTAGTACCGGAAACTAGTGCGCTACCATTGCGCCACGGGGGCCCTAACCCTGGCATATTGACTACGCCGGACAAGGTTCGTTTAGTATGTGAATCGATTGAGTGTAAATAAGCCCTCAATGCTCGGTGCGGCGCCCGCCTCATAGTGTGCGGTCTTTGTGGATATAATCTTTCTGTCTAGTCAATTTATCTATTATACATACAAAATACAACTGTTAGCTATAATCCTCATCAGATGAATCGAGATACTGTGCATAGTCCTCGACAGATGCAAATACTGGAAGATCCTTGAGCTTGGCCTTTTTGGCCTTTTTCCCTGCTGACTTTCCTTCGAGGGCACGCTTTTTGGATCGCTCTTCTACATCCTCCTCTTCCTCCTCCTCTTCTTCCTCCTCGTCCTCTTCGTCCTCTTCAATCTCTTCATCACTTCCTAACATTCCTTCTGCGTCATCAAAATCGCCAAGTGTTAACGGCTCTTCATCAGAGTCAATCTCATCATCTTCATTCTCATCGACTTCTTGCTCCTGTTCATCTTCTTCAATTTCTTCATCAGAGAAATCGCCCTCGGATAATTGGTCTTCATCACTGAATCCAGAAAGTTCTTCTTCATCATCGCCCTCAATATCCGGTCGACTGTTCACCAACGCATCCCAAACTTCATCCTCATTATCACTTAATTCCCCTTCTTTGCGCTGTTTCTTCGTCGCCTTCTCTTTGCGGTTAGAGAAATATTGATGGAAAAATCTTTCACTAGCATCGACATCTTCGATTCTAACATTCTTCCAATCAGAAGAGTTGACAGCAGCAGCGTTCGAACTTCCAATGCTAAGGAATCCATTGGGATCTGCTCCGGCAAGAGGTTGCATAATACTTCCACCCTTTGTAGTTGTCTTTTGTCGAGGATTCTTATAAACAAATCTATCCAAAAAGTGACTAAACGAATGCAGATCAAGATCTGGCTTAGCAAGTGAAGGATCATTGTTCAACAAGCCAAGAGCATAGACTATGACGGTAGGATGGAAATGATTGGCCAAGGGAAGAATTTCCCAAAGTTTCGACTTGTCACTATTTGAATATAATGGATCTCTAGCGCGTCCATCATATAGTATCTTTTCTTCCTCTGATGATTGTTTCTCTTTGTCAGGTTCATTATCATCAATTATATCCCTGATTTTGCTCAATTTTGCAAGCTCGTTTACAAGGAAAATAACTGCCGCAACAACGCCAATACTAAGCCAGTTATTAGCCATTTGAAGTAATCGCTTAGCAAATGCCTTGACTCGTAAACTGTTTGTATCTTCCCTAAGAGACTTGAAAAGTAGATTCAAATACAACCTCAATTTGGATGACGTTGCTAAACGAGGATCCAATAAACTCTCATACAGAGTCCTATAGTATCTATCGGATAAATGCTGTTCGGATTTTGAAATCTGGAAAATAAGCATCAGAGCTTGAATCGAGGTATTGAAATTAGCTGAATGAGTAACTCGATATAATGTGTTGATGTGACTATCAAACAGTTCTTTTGGTAATGCAGAAAATGGATAGGCTCTATTAAGACCAGTGAGAATGGCAGTAGTAATCTTGGCATTCTCCTCTTCTTTAACAGCTTCGGTGGTCTTGGCCTGTTGCCTTTCACCACCGTGTTTACCCTTGTTGCCTTTATTTTTCCACCTTGGCTTTTTAATCTTGGCCGCCGGTTCCTCAACAAGCTTACTTCGACCTGTTTCTTTATCCCATTCAGCCAACAGCCTTTCAAATAAGGACAAATAGATTCTAATGAGCGAGTTAGCAACTTCGGTGTCTTTATGAGCCAAAATTGTTTGATTCAAGGTGATAACAGAATAATATCTGGCATGATAATCGGCACCGCTTCGGAAAATAAGTTCGGAAATCGACTCGACAATAATCGCCTTCATAGCAGGATGAACCAGTTCTAGTTGAAGAAGTAGATATGAAACTCTAGATGTAACTTTTCTATCAGCATCACCAAGTTTATTAACTCCGAGCCTTAAAAGATTGACTTCTTGCTCTGGTTTAGCTTTTAAAAGGTCGATAATATGAAGTACTGCGTTTGACCGTATAAATACAACCGGATCATGACTGAGTGTTTCAAGAACTTGTAACAAGGTAAAGAAATATTGCTTCAGCCAGTCCTCAAAAGCCCAAACAATTAGCCATCCAATAGGAGTACTAGCAGTCAATGGCTGATTTCTGAACCATTTCAATTTGCGATTGGGTAATACTCCGCTAATAAAAATATCTTTGAGAGCAGCCACTGCTTGTAGAGCACTGCCTCGAGATTTCTTTCGACACAATCCAATCATAGTATCAAAATATTTAACTGAATGGACTGGAGACTCTTGAATAAGTAACGTCAAGGCGCTTACTTTATCAGATAATGTACCCGCAGTTAATAGTTGTGACAAAAACTGTTTTTGAGAAGTCGATTTAATATTATCATGAACATAGATATCGTTTTCCTTTTGCAAGAGAAATTTGGCCTTAGAAAAGAGAACATTGATTTGATTGGAGTCAAGAGTGGTAGTTTCTGCTGGTGATTCCAGACCGGGTGAAAACCATTCAGTACGAGGTTCCAAAACCAGTTTACCAGGATGAACATATTTAGAATGATCAATGATCTCGCCAGATTGAATAGTACTTGCAGTGAAGCTAGAATTTTGTAAAACTGAAGTCTTGGGAGTAGGAGTGGGAACGGGAGCGGGAGCGACAGTACGAGTACTAGCAGGAGTAGAAGTAGATTCTTTCTGCTGCTTCGTCTTATCCTGTTCTCTCTTCTTTCTCTTCTCGTCTCTTTTTTTCTTTTTCTCGTCTTCTTTGGATTTGTTTTTGTTACTAGACTCATTTGTAGTACCATCTTTCGTTTTTTCCTCTTGAACTTGAGCTTCATTTGGAAGTCCTAATTCAGCCATGAACTGGGATATATCATTGTTTAATTTTGGATCTGCCTTGACAGTCTGGTTGATTTCGATCTCAGAATCACTTCCTGAGTCTGGTAGATTCTCAATCAGATCCAGATCATCTTTTGATCCTCCTAGAGCCTCCATCTCTTTGAACAAATCATTATTCTTTTTGTTATGCACTTTTTGTTCCTTTTTCTTTCCTTTGGAATGTGAATCTTTTTTATCGGACTCCTTTTTCGTAGGATGGATTTTCTTGACCTTATCAGCCAGCTTGTCCAAAGACAAAACCGGAGCTTCTAAAGACATTTTGCTTTTATCGGTGTTTGCCTAAAGCTCGAGGAGAAGATATCAAGAAAAGTTCCCAAGATTTTTTTCAGGTAAAGGGTTGCTTACATCTTGGCTTGGTGAAGCCAGCCGTTCAAGGTACCGAGTGCAGTTGCATAATCTTTTCAAGACCCTGCGTAGACAACGCATTACACATTACTATTATACATCGAATATAGAACACAATATAAATATACTAGTCATCTCTTTGGAAATCGTCACTACCACTATCTGTGAGAAGGGATTGAGCAATGCCATCCAAAAGCTCGTCGATTTCTTCTATTTTGACTCCACACGAGAGCGACACCAGACGTCGATAATCATTCATTTTCTCGCCCGCACCAGCACTTGCACATAGTTCCACTATTTCATCCACAAGCTTGACTCTACCTTGTTGTAGGTCTAAAAGTACAGATGCAAGAGACATTATATGTTCGGGACTAGACTCGTTGTCATTGTTTGAGCCCACACCATTCTTAGTCTTAGAGTGGGTGTTGGTGGCATGTTGCTGCAACTCGGCACCAGCACGATCTTCCTCCATTTGAACAAGCATAGCAAGGTCTCGAGATTGGGTCCGTTCGAGAAGTTTTCGAAGTTGTACAGCTCGCGAGTTGACCAATCCACTGGCTTGCTGTAAATGAGCTCTGACAGACTGTTCATCTCCAGATAGTTCGTGAAGTTCACTGATGGCCTCATCTGTGCTTGCAATCTCTTGTTTCATAGTTTCGAGAAGATGCCGTACTTGCTCGACATCACTATCTTTTTCACGCAATTCGGAATCATATGCTAGAGCCAAGTCTTCAAGACCTTCAATAATTTGAGGTGCTACACGTTGGGTAGCTCTAATAGCAACCTCTGATACGTGTGGGTTTCCTATAGAAGGATGGACATTGCCATTAATATTAGTATCAGCTCGAGTAGTGTGATCGAAATTTTGTGATGGCGGCCCAATAGCCAAATATCGTCGTCCATAACTAGGCGTTGATGTTATAAGATGCTTATTTGGATGGTGGTGGCCGTCAGTGCCAGTGTCATTGTTATTATTACCGTTCGACAACAGGTCAGTGTATCCATTAGTAGATGTAGGTCCATTTGAGGTTGAGAGTACTTGGCCACCACCGGGAGAAGAACTCGACTTTACATGAGCCAGGTTATCTGCTTGTCTGAGAAGTTGCTGACGCTGGGCCTCATATTCAGAAATATATTCCTGAGTGGTTCGTCCATTGTTATTGACAATGTTGGTAAGTGCATTATAATGGAATAACACTTTGACACATTTGCGAGCTCCATTTCTTGCTGCAATATGAAGAGCAGTATCTCCATTTTCATCTTGAAGATTAACAAATTCAGTAACAACTTGAAGGCTCTTGATTTCCAATAGCTTGGCGAGAATGATCTCCGTGTAATAACGAGTCGACGATAGTTTGGATCTCGATGAAGTGGTGGTGGCAATGTGATGAAGTACTGTCTGTTTATGAGAATCCACATACAAAATCGTATCACGAAGAAGGTCGACGACTTTTGGAAACGTACGGCGGTCATAGTTGTTGGTGAAAAGGATCGCACGAATCAACGGTGTTTGTTCTGCAAAATTGGTGGCATTGATATCTGCACCTGCTCTTAACAAAACTTCTATGATTTTCAAGTCACCCATGGAACAGGCCCAATGGAAAGCGGTATGACCCTCATCATCAATGACTTGATTGATTTTGAACTCTGGTGGAGGATTGATGAGAAACTGGGGGATTTCCGCCTCATCTATGGAAGTAAAGTAGTCTAGCAGCTTATTACTGTACATTGTAGATAGCATTTCGCTGGATGTTGAAGCAGCAGATTCGTTTCTTTGGTGATGGTGTTGTTGTTGATGTTGCGGTTGATAGTGCTGGTGGGGTTGAGAACGTGATGGTTGTAGCGAATTCCCTATCTGCTGCTGAGGAGATTCTTGATATCGATCATGAAGACCTGCATAATGGCGATGATCGTAACCATTATAATTGAACTGAGGGCTTTCGGCCAGCAGATTTGGAGTGTGTCGCTTAGAAGATGAAGTGATGATTGCGTTTCTAGCACTTGGCGTGCCGCTGTTGGTGAGGGCGGCATCGATATCTGACTCGGACATGAAATCAGATGGTGACGATGATCTGGATGATATTGACGATGACTCAGGCGAAAAGCTTCCATTATTTCCTCGGTCATAGTTGGAGGACAGTTGTTTAGGCGTAGATGGAGGAGCCATCCCATATCGATATTTTTTGGGCGTTCCAGTGTCTCTACTGGTGGAAATTGACGAAGAATTTGGAGGACGCCCTCTACGTCTCTTGGGGGGAGGAGGAGAAGAAGTGGACATGTTATTTTCAACAGAAGCAACAGCAGTAGTAGAAGCGAATCGACCTGCAGATAAGACTCGAAAAGGTCGTTTCAGATTCGATCCGTCCAGTTCACTACCATCTCCATCTGCTGCTATACTACTAGTTTGACGGCCTGCTTTTCTTGTAGATATAGGAAGAGTAGTGGTAGCTGATGCTGCTGATGCCACTGCTGCTGCTGCTGCTGCTGCCGCATTTGCAGAGGTCATACTACCGTTCCTACTAGCAGGAGTACCGGCTGCTCCTCCTCCTCTTCCACCACCTGGTCCTGTAGCAGATCTACTTTTCCATGTATGTCTTGGAGCAAACGGAGTAGGACTGTTTCCAGATGGTGAATAGGCAAATAAAGGCTCCAGAACATCGTTAACCTTATACTGTTCAGCAATGGCACGAGCTCTTTCCAAAGGAACCCAAGTACCCTGGTACTTGCCGTATCCACCCTGAATCTTTTCATGAGTTCCTCTCTGGACTTCTCGTTCCAAAATCCTTGTTCTCTGCGGCTTGTCGAAGTTGGCCACTTTCAATATATGTGTAGCATTGACCCATCCGTCCGACTGTCTTTTCATTACCGCCACACTTTTGGCAGGCAGTTCGAAAACCGGTACCTAAAAAAGAGAGAGAGATCGTTAGAGACTGCTTCATCCGTTACATTGGTTTTTTTTAGTTCACTTCTCACTTACCCCCGAATAGGTCGCTTGGTATACTTGTACCTCGCTGGCCATTTTAGCTTGACAATGGGCCAATGGCACTAGCTGACACTTTGTAGTTTCCCTTGGAGACGCCGCGACGACCTCTAATGATGATAATGGAAAAAACTTTAGAGGTGCGCGTGCAGTGGTGATGGTCCGTCGGTCGCAGTCTGGCTCGTTTGTCACTCACTGTAAATGTAAATTCAAAGCCACGCGAATGCACCAATTAATATTCCCAAAATGAATGAACGCGCCAATATCGCGTTGCGGCGGTACGAGAGAAGGCCGGGTAAAGAAGAGAAGAAGACGATGAAGACGAGAAGAGGAGGAAGAGGAGAAGAGGGAGAGGAAGGCCCTGTCAAAGGACCTTTCTTTGCTATAAATCTGAGAGACAAGTCAGTTTTATATAAAAGCCCTTCAAAGTCTAAGCAGTTCAGTATAATATTTAAAGATAAAATTTTTAAGTCTAAAACGAGTATAAAATGATAAGGAAACGCTATATAGATAGAACTGATAGGTGTCTGGCAGCTGTTTTAATATTCTTAACATTGAGAATATTATGTATCTGATCTGAGTTGATTTTTTCCAATGAGTCAAGTCTGGGCTCAAGTAGAGTGATATCGCCGCTTGCTGCGATTTTTGATTGAAGCCGATATCGCAGACGTCAAGCGGCCCGAGGTAAGATAGTGGAGGAACTGCTGCTGCCAAGCTGCCTTCTACATTCTGACAAGCGCTGTACTTAGCAGGATACTGATACTCCTAAAGGGAAAATCAAACGAAGACGGACATCTTCGAGTGTTAAATTAGGGTGCTGATGAACCGAGACACAGAGTTGCAGACCGATTGAGAGCAGGCGCCTCAAACCATTCCAGCTACAGAAATACAACCATCCGTATCCTGACAATTAACCAGCCCCCATCCCACACGGCATACCCCATAAAAATCCCACCCGAGCGAAGCGAGCTACGGGTCTGGGCAGAGCCCAGCCGCCGGAGGCAGAACACGGCACCACCCCCAGACACAGCCTTAGAGTAATTTAACTAGTTGAGGCAACGATCAGCAACTCAAGATAAGATTAGATCGAGTCATGCATGAGGGAGTCGGTTAATCCAGTTGTTTATTTCGGTTTGTTTACTTAATACTATACTATACTTGTCAATTATATCAGCTAAAATATTAATCGCGCAGTGCTATTTAGCGCAGTACGATTTCACTTATGGGTAAGTAGCAACTTACAAAGCAGGAACACCACCGCTAGGAATAACTTGAACGTTGGTAGCTTTGGAGTTTTCAACAGCGTTGGCGAGGGAGATTTGGCTGTTCTCCAAATCATAGACAACGTAAGCGCTTCTCAGGAAACTGTCTCCCAAAATGTACAAATCTTCCGAGGCGAAGACTCCAAGTTCACAGAGAGGATTGCCATTTTCGTCGGAAGCGTTCAAAGAAAGACCGAATTTAGAAGCAGGCACTCTCACAGTGGCAGCACCAAAGTCAAAGTCGATCCACTGATCATCACCAAGGTTACATGGGATAACATAAGTTCCATCATAGTCGGCAGCATTGAGCTGCTGAGTGATGGAGTCAACAGCGTCTTGAGGAAGATAACAGAAAGTAGTACCCGAATCCAAAATGACGGTTCCACCCGAGTACTGAACGGTAGCTGGGTCGCCCTGACCATTAGAGGTACTAATACTTGACAAAGAGACAGCCATGTCATATGGAGTTGGACCGGACTGAGTATTGACGATAGGAACAGTACCGAGAGTTCCAGAATACTTTCCATGGTCAACACCTCCGAACAAAATACTGCCAGTAGAAGAGTCTACATCGTTAAGCCACAACGAGTAGGCAACGGTTTCAATGAATCCCTGGGTCTTGAGCAATTGAGGGACATTAGGATATTGGTAAGGAGTTGATTCCTGGCCTGGGAACGAGATACCAAACACTCCCATGGTTGAGTTGGCATCGGTAGCCAAACCAAAGGAGCTTTGCTTCAAAGTGACATCACCGAATTTGAGGATATCATTACCCCATACGCCTGAAGCACTAGATCCATCAGCGTAACCAATACTGAAAGGAGTGGAAGTATCATTGTACTGCCAAGTGGAAGAAGCTGCATGGTTAAAGGTGTTCTTGGAACAGTCCAAAGTACCGTGCTGGGTGGAACAGTAACTATCATCAACTGAAGAGCCCCAAACGTCCGAGGAACCAGTATCAATAAGCAAAGATAAAGGTTGCCCAGGAGTTCCAACCTCAACATCGATTTGGTAGTAGCTGAAACGATTTTCGATTGATACAGCATGAGTGGCAGCCTTTACAGAAGAATCACGAGCGGCAAGTACAGCAGCGTCCTTCTCATCGTCGAGGTGGGCAAACTGGGGATACTGATAGATTCTTTGATTTGGGTGAACATCAGATCTTTTGCCGGTAATGTCCAAAGAGTAAGTTCCCTTGGTCTCATCAACTGGGGCACCCAAGGCCAAACCGGCCAAGGTAGAAGTAAGAATCAAAGCTTTAGTACCAATAGTCATTTTCAAATAGAGATTGATATAAGACAATTAGCTGCTGTTGTTGTCTGGTGAATATATATAGAATGATTTCGAAAGAGATCAAATCAGTCATTTATATACTTTTTTTCTCAAGCTGATAACGACTGGCTTCACAAACATCTTTGGAATCTAAATGGACGGCACGAACATAATCTATCGATGAAGCGGCATCGACACACACACACACACACATGGTCATAATTCAACAATTGATGAATCCATATCAAACTCAAAAAAGCTCTCATATTATAGCAATCATGACCATAACCAGGAACGTATCAAAACGGGTCATTCAGTGCCGTGGTGAACATGCGACATTCGTAGTTTGCATTGTCGTTATTTGTAGTGTTAATGGATGGATGATCGACATCGTCAAAGCCCAGGCCCCGAGATCGGCTCGGGGACTATAGGCGACCATAGGCGATCTTCCTCATGAAATAACTTTAACTGACTCAACGCTGCCTAGACTTTAAGTCGTCGATACAATGGAACTATTTCTACCTCTCGGACATCAAACTGAGAATGGATCACTGCCATTATGGCATATAAAAAAACGTGATATAGCTGCTTTCCCAATGGGGGTGGCACCTCGATTAGTTATTTTCAAATGTCATTTCCAATCGATCTTCCAACGGCACAGTGATATCGGAATTACCTAATTCTGTTGAGTACTTTTATTGGCTATTATAATATCAATAATGTACATACCACGGCCCACGGCGTTTTCCACAATCTGCTTTGATCTCGGTAGATCAATGACGGAATGATATCAATCAAAACGATACTAGAACCCGGAATCATAGCGACCTTATCGGCGGTTTTCGGCCATGAACAAGAACAAGGCAAAAGATAGAGCATACATTAAGCGCGAACCCTCTCGGGTGTGTGCCCTGTGGTACCTGCCTCGCTTCGTGAACCTTAAAAAGAAACGCCTGGAGAGAGCGGATGTCCGCGGAGTTCGCCTAGTACCAGAAAATAACCGGAAAAATAGTCATATAAAAACAATTAAATATTATCATTATCATCTTAGTCATAGAATATATTTAAAATGTCTTTAGAACAAGGGATTGTGGACGACATTGAAGAAAGGTTCGAAGAAGAAGATAAATATAGTGGCGGCGATGATATGCAGATAGGCACGATTCTAGACTCAGGTACAGTTATTGTTGTCGATACCTTTCAAGATGGCGATCCAGAAAATCCCCAGAACTTTCCCGTGCTAAGGAAAGTATATCATACGATTGTGCTAGTTAGCATTTGTTTTACATGTGCCATGTCCTCGGCCATGTACACCCCCGCACTTTCCGACATTGAAGAAAAGTATCATGTAACCCGCGAAGTAGCCTTGTTAAGTACCGGTATGGTATTAATAGGCTTTGTGTTGGGTCCCATAATATGGAGTTCAGGTAAGTTAGGTTGCTATTTTGAAGATCACAGGAAATCGAATTGGGCTAACAAAGACACATGATATACAGTCAATGAAGCGTTTGGAAGGTGGTATTCATGGACTTTTGGGTTTTTGTTTTTCCAGATCTTCCAGATCCCAACAGGAATAAACCCCAACTTTCGGACCTTACTGGTGGCGAGGTTTTTCCAAGGGTTATTTGGTGTTAGCACCTTGGTGACCTTTGGTGCTTCCATGAGTGATATATGGAATTACAGAACAAGAGGTTATAGTGCAGCCATTGCAATTTTCAGTATCTTCGCGGCTCCAGCATTAGGTCCTATGATTGGCTCACTACTAATAAAATATGTTAATTTTGGCTGGATCTCATGGCTGGTGATGATCATGGGTGCCGTGTTGTTGACGCTCAATTTGCTAGTAAAGGAAACTGCCGCTCCCGTTATACTTCGTAGGAAGGCAATTAGAATGAGAAAGGAAGGTCAAAACGCACGGGCTCCTATTGAGGAAGTTCCTCCCACGCTTCACAACCTGGTAACAAAATATTGCATTCGACCGTTTGTGATGCTGGTAGAAGATAAAGCATTGGCATTTCTGTGCACCTATGCTGGGATTTCGTATGGATTATTGTATACCATTCTGATTGCACTTCCCGTTACATTTTCTTCATATCGTCATTTCTCTTTTATCCCTACTTATCTCCCCAGTATTGCTGTATTAGTTGGTGTATCATGTACTTCGTTTCATCTCTGTTTACGTAACGCCACTTATGTTCATGCCGCAGAGAAAGCGGGGTCGATTATGCTCCCCGATGAACGGTTGAAACCAATGATGGTCGGTGCCGTATGTTTGCCTGCTGGTCTATTTATCTTTGGCTGGACCGCTCCATTTCCTCATGTTCATTGGATTGCTCCTGTACTTGGAGCCGTGATTGTTGGATATGCAACATCGATTATTTTCATCTCTGCCATTATGTATATGATAGAGTCATATCGACATTTTGCCTCGTCGGCATTTGCTGCCAATGCTATTATCCGATCAGCGATTGCTGTCTTGTTTCTATTGGTATTTTCTCGAATGATCGAGGCCATGACTCTTCAAGGAGCGTTTAGTTTTTTTGCTGGAATTTCAATTGTCATTGCCCCTGGTCCTTTTATTCTATACAGATATGGCAAGAAATGGAGGGCTAGTTCTAAATGGAGTTCATAGGGACTTTTTGCCTAATTAATTTAGAATAGAGCTTTTTTATTGCATTATAATTTAGATATATTAATTGACATCATGAGAATTTCCCCTGGTTTTACAGAATATAGACATTTACCCTTTTCTCACATGAGAATGTCAGTTCACGCCTCTTGTCGCGCGGCGTTCTGCCTTTTTTCATGTCAGTTTCAATTTTCAGAATCATCAAATCATCAAATCATCAAACTAAACGTAAAACAATGAGGCCCACGATCCAGGCTTTAGCACGTGGGCAAAAGCTTCTTGCTAGAGAGATATTGGCCAATGCCAATCAACTGAAGGTTGTTCAGGAGGCTAAATTGCCAGCTACCGAGGTTGCTGAAGGAAGCACGATTACAGATCCCTTTTTTCAACAGTTGCCAATCGCGCTGAGGAAATTCTTCCAAAAGTATCCTCCTTCTCCGTTTGGAAAATACTCAGATAAACCTACCAGTACACACGCCGAGGACGCCAATCCTTTTCTTCCTAATAAGCATCCAGTCACCAATAGCTGGCATGATCCCAAATATTCACTCCGCCGCCAAGCTGACCTGTACAAAATGGCATATAGATTTGGAATTACTCATTTACTACCCAAGCTAGGCAACGGAAAGACATTTTATGAAGAGAAATATTTGACCAAGACCCCACCTGCCGGAGCCATGGCCTTTAAATTGAGTAAAGGAGAACGAATTGCACCTGCTCGACAGAAAGAAGTTGATGAAGCAGTGTCTAGAGCTGATGAGATTATTGCCAAAGCCAAGGGTTCGAAATTCTGGCGTAAGATTGAGAAGAAAAAGACTCGAGGTAAACGATTTATTTGATGTAATTCAAGGTAAACGATTGTAAATATATACTGAATAGCATTTGTCAGGATGGTGACGATAATCTGATTGTAAATACACACTAGATTGCATTTGTTAGTTAAGATTGCAAATATACATTGTCTAATAGCATTTGTCTCGCGGAAACGACTCTGATTGCAAATATATACTGAATAGCATTTGTCAGGATGATGACGATAGTCTGATTGTAAATACACACTCTAGATTGCAAACATATATTGTCTAATAGCATTTGCAGGTCATCACGGAAACGACAATCTGATTGTAAATATATACTGAATAGCATTTGTCAGAAGATAGAAACACTATCTGATTATAATTGCAAATACATTGTTTAGCTTGTCAGTCAAAAACTTTAGCTAATGTCTTTTTGTTCACTTTACCCATTTGATTGCGTGGGATAGAATCAACCACCAGAAGCCGTTTAGGGAGCTTGTAACTAGCCAGCGTTGTTTTGAGTTGTTTTTTGAGCTGAGAAAGGTCGAAACCGACCGACTCGCCTTCGGGACTTAGAACAGCCACAACCGCTACCTCCTGCCCCCATTGTTCAGATGGCACTCCCACAACAGAGCATTCTTTGATCTCTTTGAGACTTAGTATCTCTCGTTCAATTTCCAAAGCAGATAGCTTTTCACCTCCAGACTTGATAATATCCATACTGGCACGGCCCAAGATGAAAATATTGCCCAACTTATCTGCTCGACAGATGTCTCCTGTACAAAACCAACCATCAGCGGAAAACGTTTTGACAGTAGCTTCTGGTTTATTCCAGTACTCTTTGAAAATTACTGGTCCAGAAAGCTGGAGTTCTCCAGATGCACTAGTATCATGGTCCATGGCAGGACTGTCACTTTGAAAAACCACTTTTTTGGTGTCTGGGTCAACAATCCGAGCCACCACAGAAGGTACGGGACGTCCAACCGATCCGTCAATACGAGATTTGACATCCAAGGGCTGTGAGAGTGTGATACTTGTTTCTGTCATTCCATATCTCTCGAGAAGAGGTACTTGGCCATTGGTAACACTGTACCAATCCTTACGAAGAGGTGTTGGAAGTGCAGCAGATCCACACATGGCAAGCTGTAACCTGGCAAATCCATTGCGGATTCTTGTACTGTTGTCTCTTTCCAAAGTTTTGATATATGCTACGATTTTAGTGTAGATGGTAGGAACTGCTGTATAAGTGTTGATAGGAGGACCGTAAGTAGAGTCGGTGGTAATTCGATCTACAAACGCTTTTGCTGAGAATGGGAACATGAATTCGACAGTTCCACCTGCTAGTAACGGAAGTGTCATGCCAATTACCAGACCATGAACATGATGCAGTGGCAGCGTCTGAAGCATAACCGTATTTTGATTGATATTCCAAGCCTTTGTGAGCGCATCTGCTTGAGCAATGTATGTTTCAAGAGGAGTAACAACGCCTTTGGGGCTTCCGGAAGTTCCAGATGTATATAGCATGTAGCCAGTGGTAGCGTGGGTGGAAGGAGTAGGAGTGGTATTAGGAGAAGGAGTAGCACCATCTTCAAATATAATGACCTCTCTATCTGGATTTGCAAACTCGCTGACTTGGCCCACAAATCTATTGGGTGTGACAATCACCGAAGACTGAGAATCTTCCAATTGATATCTAATCTCGGCAGAAGTGTGGTTTGTACATAAAGGCATAGCCAGTGTATTGTTTTGCATCAGGGTTGCAAAAAACAGGACGGCAAACTGGTAGCTGTTTTCACCCATTAGAGCCACTACAGTGGATTTGTCTGTCTTACTGGGCAGCTTTGAGCTTAATATAGAATACCATTTGTCAATATCATCAACCAGCTGGCCATACGTATAGCTATTGCCTGATACCACATGGCGAATAGCAACTTTATCTCTTGGGTGAGTCTTAAGTTTGCCCACAATGGGATGTTTGGCAGATGTGCTAGATATTCTTCTATACGAAATAGCAGTCAAGGTCAATCTTATTCCATACTGCCTTGGATTCAGTGCAATTGAGAAACCCCGAATCATTTTGGTTCAATATACATACTGCCAATTGTGTCTCTTGAAAGAATTGAAATGTTTCACATCCCAACTAAATATATAAGTTCCAAATGCGGCTTGTCTCTTCACCAGATCCCCCAGTTTCTTCACATACTACAGCGACATGAACCACAAGTCATGAGCCATGTAGACCAATGGACTGTGGAACAGCGGGCGCCATGTCTGGCACTGGAATATCTTTTATCGCAAGCGACTGACTGTCTAATTGATGTGCTTACTGGAAATCTCGTATCTAAAGATACTTTAGTAGACTATTATATTTCAATTGAAGGTATGTTGTAGAAAACACGACGACTGGTGTCTTGACTTTTTTATCTAACTTTGTTGAATTCTCCTAGAATTTGCAAAACTTATTGATATAAGAGACAAAGTCAAGAAGTTTCCGTCCGACTTGCGATTGCGGTGGACTATTTTTGAACTGCTCAGACTGTGTCATGCTGGTATAGACATTGCCGTATCGACTCTGACAGTCGAGGCCGTACAACTGAATATTCAAAAAGCCATAGAACTTGCCCGACAAGTACATGGTGGCAAGTTAGATCCATATACACTTGGAAAGTTTGGGTTAAACCATCAGACTTTGGTCAACTTGACATCATCCCAGCTGTCACCTTTCATCGGCATATTTCCTCATTTCTTACAGCTAACTGGGTATATTCTCGAGTCTCCTTCACGTGATCTCATTATAGATTATAATAGCTGGGTAAGACTTTATATCAAGCTGTGTGGTATTGCTTATTCTGAAAGTGGTTTTAGCTCCGAGGCTGTCGAGGTTATGTTTTGTTTATCAGAGTGGAGAAGCAGCAGTGCACAAGATACACAAATGTACCGGGTGTTGAGCGACAAATTCAGGCCACTTTTTGACCCGATTCCTGGCAAACTCGAAGATGTTTCCGAATTGTATATTCTTGAAACCCTTGGGGCGGCCCATAGCGGTCAGGAAACTGATTCTAAGGCCGGTCTCGTTTTTGAACTGGCAAATGTCTGTGACAGACTGGTAAGAGTGCTACCTCCTCCAACACTCGAGACTACGTTTAACGCTGACGCGACTCCTGGAAACCAAAGAACAGACAACTATGCCATCTATCCAGGCACTCTATATTAACAGAAAGGACCTATTAAGGAACTAAGAGATAAATAAAACAAACATACATATATAATACATTGGATCCATGCCGATTCTTTTGTTAAAACCCCCTGCTTGGTCGGCCTCTACCTCTACCTCCTCTAAAACCAGGACCTCCACGACCACCACGACCACCACCTCTTCCTCTCGTAGCTTCTGGCTTGGTTCGCTGCTTGGGTTTTGGCGTATCGTCAATTAACAATGTATCTAATGGTAATGATTCGGGCAATATATAGAATCGAATGGTATTGCCACGAAGATTGATGTAGTCGAGGGCCACAGGATCTCGATCTTTAATAGTCATTTTCACTCCACGAAGCGTCGTGTTCATGTTTGGTGATACAGAAACAATTGTGCCCGATACAACTGTGCCATTTTTCAGTTCGATTTGCACCGACTCCGACGTCAGCTTCATTAAAAATCTGGTCCAAAGTTAGCTGAATGAACCCCTACATAAAACCTCAGATACTCACCTTACTAATTTCATTGTGTAAGACGTCTATTGATACGATAGACTGTTTGCCGTCCGACTGTCTGGTCGTTGGTGCTGAGAGTTGGTGATTCTTCATATTAATATTTCTACTGTTATAGGAGAGGACGCGGCTACGCCATGTTGGAATATGGTTATAAAGGGAACTCTTATTTGTGAGTTACCTTTATGACGGGGTTCTAGATAATCCTT
>JANIWN010000135.1:0-17948 GCA_030555635.1 Sugiyamaella neomexicana | reverse complement strand
CGTTTATTATTGAAACTTCCGCCTAAAGGATTTCGGTAATACGGCTCTCTGTGATTTAGTGATATCTGCACACTAATCTTCACGCGTATTAACAAATAAGCTTGTCTAGAACCTCGTCATAAAGGTAACACGCAAATAAGAGTTTCCTTTATAGTCATATTCCAACAGATATGTCCCTTTTATCTGTCGATCTCTCTTCACTCTCTCTCTCCTATCTGTCTGCTACATTAACTGTCAAGTGATATATCCAATATGGCGGTCCAGTCAGCAGAAGAGTTCAAATCCAGTATCCAGGATCGGTTGGTTGAATCTGGAGAATACGACAAGTAGGTTTTTTTGTTACTTTGCGTGTCTTACCATGGTCATCTTACTAACTGAATTAGAATGATGGCATATTTACGAGAACAGTTACGAGAGTCAGGATGGTTTGATGATGTCAACGATTTAGCATTAGGTACGTAGTCAGCTTATAATAAGTGGTTATAGAATACTGACATTATTTTAGAAGAACTGAGTGGACAAGAAAATCCCAATTTCAAACGGGTATCTAAAAAGATCGAATCTAGAGCTTTAAGTATGTATGCGTGATGAATTATGGCTCGACCACTTTTAACATTTTAGTTATGGTTCCAGAAGAAATAAAAATCGACATGTTAAGGAAGATTAAATCATTTCTCGATTCTGCAATAGAGAAGGCTCCGTAAATGTCGAAATCGTAATGACTTGATGACCATCGACGAATAAGTAGTTGAAATATAGATTTATGATGCTCCCTGTTACCTCCATGTTACCTCCCTGTTACCCCTCCTCTCTTGAGTAGTCTCTCACTCCTCTCTTTCCTCTAGTCCCTGACTCCTCTCCTCCCTGACCCCCCTCCTTCACTGACTCCTTTATCTCTCCTCTCATCACGTGATGTTATCTTTTGCAAAATCAATGAGATGTCGCATGTGAACCTTGCCAGCGATTTGTTTAGAAGCAGCTCTTATCAATATCTTGGTATGACGAGATGACTAGCTCAGTAAGTGGAGGATAGTGGTTGACATGTGTGATTACTAACGTTTCAGGCAACAAAACATAAATTAGAACAGGAGCTGGCAGGTCTAGTGGGCATCTCGGCCCGTCAGGCTGCAAGTGTGTTGAAGAAATACTCTTATAAACTAGAAGTAGCGGCAGATGCTATTTTCAGCGGGCAGGTCAAAGTCACTTCGACTTTGGCAACTAGCCAGAATAGTGCTCTTGAACAAATATTTGCTAAATACAAAGGTAGGTACTACGCGTCGTCCATATATAGTCTTACCTAACAGTATACAAGAGCATGATAGTGAAGAAATTGGCATAGATGGTACCATCAGATTTATAACCGATTTGACTCTGGCACTGGAGGACCCTGTTGTACTTGCGATTGCTAAAGAGCTCCAATCGACTCGCATTGGCTTTTTTACTAAAAAGGGGTTTGTGGATGGATGGAGAAACTTGAAGTGAGTAAATGAGGATTTGCTAGCGAGATTTGCGGCTCTGCGAGCTCTACGAGCTTTGTGAGCTTTGACCATTTGAAACTAACGTGTAGTGCGACGACGCTGCCACAAATGATCTCGGCCGCCAAACAATTGGACCAAAAAATGAAAACCGACGACGAGTACTTTAGCGAGGTGTATAAGTTCACGTTTACTTACAATCTCCAAGAATCACAGCGACTATTACGTAAGTGCTGCGTTTGTTCTTTGAAACCCAGCATGTGAACTAACATCAGAAAGCATATGAAACAGCAGTTGCCAATTGGCAGCTTCTTCTAGCAGAACGATTCACCAAGCTCGAGGAATGGTGTGAATATATACTAAACAATTATAAGCGAAACATCTCTAGAGATGTATGGAACATGACTTGGGAGTTTGCCAAACATGTCAATTTGGACCCGGACCTCGCCGAATACGATGACGAAGCAGCTTGGCCGTCGGTGATAGATGGGTTTGTGCATTATTTAAAAGGTAGCCAGTGAAGTAAGATATACATATATCATTCGACAGGGCCTATCATGGTTGGGTCAAATAAGTAATAGTTGTAAGTAGTATAGAGAGAGATATATTTAGAACTTGGCTTTGGCTAATTCATAAGCAAAAGCAAGCGTTAGCTTGGCATGCTGAAGCATATGATCAAAGTCGAGTCTGTCCACGGTGTCTCGGGTAGAGTGGATATAGTGATCCGAGTTCTTGAATTCCGATTCAATGACAAACGCACTGGGATATCCAACTTTGGCAGCACTGGCATGATCCGAGCATGCATAACCACACTCGGTCTCAACATAGCCAATATCACAATACTCATCGACAATGAGTTTGATAAAGTTGGTGAGTCCTTCATCTACGAAATCAGTAATGACTCCAAGAGCATCAGGAGCTCCATTGGCAGTAGTTCCTGCAGAGTATCCAGTCATATCTTGTTGTAACATAGCAACCACATCGACCTCTTCTTTAGAATAGGTGTTGAAAATATCTTGAGATCCCCACAATCCAAGTTCTTCGGCAGAGTACCATTGGAATTGTAGAGTATTATCAGGTTTGAAACCAGTCTCAATAAGAACTCGGAAAACTTCAAGAATGGTAACGGTTCCACTTCCATCGTCATCGGCTCCAGGAGCAGATAAAATCGAAGGTAACAAAAGATTAATAGAATCCTGATGGGCTCCAATCACCACCACTTTATCAGGATTCTTGGTTCCAGGGATTGTGGCAATTACAGACTTTTGGAGCCACTCATGGTCGAATAATGCCACCGAAGCATTGTAAGGAGATTTGTCAGCAATCTCCTTGACATGATCAAACAGCCAAAGCGAGCTATTCAGTCCATACTCGCTCTTAGCATAACGAGTATGGAATGATGAAAACTCGGTCAAAGTGGACTTGAGATTGACCTTGTCCAACAGAGTAGCTAGTCCTTTGACTTTCTTGGAATAGCCCACTTCAGCTGGGAATTCAACTTTACTATTGATTCTCAAGGCGGCCTGAACTGCCGACGAAACGTGAGTATTCTCATCATCTCTCTGTTCAGAACTATGGCTATTCTCAGACTCGGAAGCCACATTATTAGCCACTCTATCAAGTAATTGATAATATTCAACATGATCAGTAATATCAATAAACTTCTTGCCCTGACGTTTGAGTTGAAGCATCTCATCTTCGGTGGCCCACACCTGTTCGGCTTCACTCAATTGAAGTAGTCTTTGTTCTGAAGACATTCCCATGGGCAATTGAGCGTCTCCATTCCATAAATCTGATAGAGATCCTGTGAATCCTGCCACAAGCCCGGATACGCTCAGGCCATTGACGATGCCTGCACCGGCGGTCAATCCGGCAACAGCAGTAGAGTATTTCATAGTAGTGGTAGTAGTAGTAGTAGTAGTAACAGTGTAGAAGTACAGTGTAGTTGTAACAGTAGTTGTAGTAGTAGTAGTAGTACAAGTACAAGAACAATTATCGTATAAATACTTATTCAAGTCCGGAGATACTGGTGCCGTGGATGACTATAGGAGGCAAACAAACACTTTGACGCCGTATGATGTCTGCCGTTCAGGCCCTGTTAGGTATTATCTAGATTATCGCCTCCCAATCTGGTCAGGGAGTTGCCCAAAGCGTATAACCGACGGGAATTGACAGGGGAAATCGTTATCTGTTGAACCCTGCATAGATGATTGATAAATGGCGGTCTATGTCCATCTGAAATGATTGAGCTTTACATGATTCCTATTTACATTCATATTTACATTCCTATTTACATTCATATTTACATTCACATAACAAACTAACATTACTGACCTACTCGCTCACTCAACCAACCACTATCGTTATGTATCATGTATATGTCGCATATATGTCGTATTATGATGCACTCAACCGTGGACTTGTTATCTACCGACATCTACTGACTCATTTAACGGCAGGAAGTTGCAGCAGAGTGTGATTAGGATTCCGACACGAGCTGAAAGTGTAAAGAAGAAACACGGCTTGCAACTGCTTTACTGTAGTATTATTAGTAATATTAGTATTACTGCTACTGCTACACCGCTTCCACTACACCACTACCGCTACCGCTACCGCTACTAATGTCAAGACCAATCACCCTTATTCTGGCAGCTGCAGTGCCTTCACTAGCTATTGGCAAATCAGGGACTCTTCCCTGGCGGCTAGCCAAGGAAATGAAATATTTCCGTCAAGTGACTTCAGATGGAATTGTTATTATGGGCCGAAAGACTTGGGACTCGATTCCTGCCAAGTTCCGGCCGTTGGCTAATCGTACCAACGTGGTAATCACCCGATCCCCAGATAGTGTACAAGCACCAGAATCAGTTGTTGTAGCTTCTTCATTACAGGATGCTCAGCTTAAGACTGCCAATATTCCAGGCCGCTTATTTGTCATAGGAGGCTCTGAATTATACAAATCGGCCTTACAATTACCAAACACGAAAACTATTCTATTGACGGAGATTGCTCAAGATTTCCCTGACTGTGATGCATTCTTTGACTACTTTCCATGGTATCCTCAAGATTCACATCCACCAACTGAATGGACGAGGCGACCGTTTAGCGAGCTCAAACAGTTTATTGGCCCTAACTCAGACACTGGCGAAAACGGCCAAGTCCAAGAAAAGGGAATCACATATACGTTTACACTATGGACAAGAGAATGAGAGCTAAATATGTTACAATGACTCAAGGTATCCTCCTATCATGACAAAAATACACCAATCATATATGCATTACAATGAATACAAAAATAAATAAGACATAAACACAAAACACAAAACATTGTTCATACCATCAACCAAATACTAGGAAATATACACCTTGTTAATAATGGCTATCTCTCGACATAGAATATGCCAATCCACTTCTCGTAGCCATCCTTCTCCATTCTGTCTATTCATTTCTTCCCATTTGACCAATTCATACATGAACCGGAGATTGGGCTGAATAATGACATTCAATCGTCGAACTCGTACAAACAAGTAAGCTCTAGGCAAACCAACACTTAATCGTTTCATGACCTCTGCTATACAAACGGTGGCCGATCTTGATACTCCTACTCTACAATGAACCAACGTAGGCTCTCTAGCCTTGAATCCTTCATCTATAAACTGTAAACAGGCGGCCAGAGAGCTTGTTAGAGCATCGACTCCATCATCTTGAATATTGTCCATATACATTACTTTGGTCAGTCCATTATAAGGTCTATCATAGACACTACCGCCGCCCGAGTCGGAACTCGATGGAGTTCCACCGTCATAGCTCATCCAAGTTAATGACTCTCCAACACTCAAGACCCGCTTGATTCCTAAATGAACCAACATTTCAGGGTTTTCCGCATGGAGTAGCGAACCAAGATACATATGAGGCAAAATTTTAGATGGCAAACTTCCATCTAACTTGACAAACCATGGCGGCATTTCATTGGAAATCTGAGGTCCATTGTTATTGCTGCTGGCAATCCTGCTACTGACTGTTCCTGTCTCATCTTCCTTGTCGATATAAACAGCCCCAGAATAACTATGGAACTTACTACCAGCAATAGCAGGAGAGTATTCCAAAAGCATTCTCTCTAAAGCCATAATCACCAGCACATCCACAGTGAAACAAAAGAACGGACGACTGTATTTAACATGTAAATCGATCCATGCTTGAGAAGACGGCACACCTGTTGAATATATGATATAAGCCAATGCCAACAGACTTGTTTCTGTGTAACCATCATTGCAATAAATGAGAACTCCTGCTTGACCATCTCGATATGGCACTTTGGATCTCAAATATAACAGTTTGCAAAGACTTACTATAGCAAAGAAAACATCATCATTACATTCCGATAGCGGGATGGATCCTGAAGAAGGAAATTGGATTGATAAAGGTGTCAGAGTTGTAGTGGTGGGAGTGCCCTTTTCACTACATTCTAATATCGTTTCTGCTTCCTTGACATATTGATCAAGAACCTGGAAAGGAGGCAATTGAGGTCCTTCAAAACATTCTATAAAAGTAGCCCAATTTCTCGTTCGAATCGACTCTTCATTAGAAGATGTACTACTAGGAGAATGACACATGTCGATATAAGTTTCGAAATCCACTGTGTTGCCCAGCCATACTCCCCCTCCAAAGTTTTTCTTTACGCTTTGATCATTTGGAGTACCGATAGGAGAAGCACTCGACATCATAGACATTTCTACTCTTTCATGAAACAAAAAGTTGGAATCCCAGTTCTTGAGTCGGACTTCCTCTTCATCCACAATATGAGATTGAGGAGGAATGGACACCGCGTGAGGTGCAATGTATAAAATATCTTCAACAGTCGCATCACACAGAAAAGTATTATAATTTTCAAGATGAGGGTTTGCACGATGGAACTCATGTTGGGCCTGGGCTACTAAAAGAGCGATGTTTCGAGCATGATGACGATCTTTGGTATCTGGACAGTAAATGCAGATATCTGAGAGAGTGGCCCATTTTGCTACTTGGATCTGGAAATTCCGCAACGAGATTCCTTCTGGAGGATCCAGGTATAAGAATTTGCCCGTGTATATGGAATCGGGAGAAGTATCTCCCGATTCCGAGTCTGATCCATCAACCATATCAACATCTGAATCAGACATAATCGGAGGAGTACTGCCATCAATTGGCACCGGCGCTCGTTTTCGAACTCTAGGAGTAGCAGTCATGGTAGCAGCCACTGCGGTAATAGCAGTGGAATCTGCAGTAGTAGTGGTGGTAGTGGTGGTGGCATCCCTGACCGAATCAACCAGTCCTTCAACTCCCTGGCTCCACTCATTGTCTTCATTATCGTTATCTTCTTTTCTCATTAGTATCTCATCAGCAGTGACAGTTCCAACTAAAGTACCATAGGTATTGGCTTCATCACCGACTTTCAAAATCATCAAGCCTCGGATCTTGTCTGGGGTCTTGAACATTGACGAATCGTCCAGCAAATCCTCATTAACTTGCGATAGATCGAAATACACACCTGAGCTATCTCGATATCTCTTTAAAGGGTCGAGAAACGCCATTTGGCACAGATTATTAGGATGTAGGCCATGCATCCAGGGGAAGACTGAGTCGACTTCTGGAAGATGTTGTGAATAATGATAATCTATTGCCTCTACCAAAGTGTCAGCCGAGATCAAGGCCACTTTGGAAGTTGGTGTTTCACATGCAATCTGTCTAATATTGGCTGGTCTTTGTAAAGGGGGAAGAGGGGGTGGAGAGGGTACGTTTGGGGTGCTGGCGCTGCTAGCGCTACCGATGGTGGTGGTTTCAACATGCTTTGTTATTGACTCGCCATCTTCAGTAGGAGATTCAGGGGGGGTAGCAGGAGCGCTTTTTGTAGGAGGCGGTGGGACAATCAGTGGGTCTAGATTCTTGAATCCGTTTGTTCCAGCTGGTGGAGTAAGAATAATCAACGAGTCAGCACCACCTGCAGCTGGCGATGCCGGGACAGGAGGTAATGGGATGTTTAAATGAGCAGTAGCTCCTACTGCACTGCTATCAGTTGTTGTTTGCTGATGGTGGTGATGATGGTGATGTCGATGCTGAGAGTAATGAATGGACCCGTTACTGGAAGCCTGAGGTTGGTGTTTCTTGGCCTTTATAGTGTCGATGGAGATCTGTAAATTGGATGATGGTACAACATTGGCATTACCGTTGAGGGAGGCAGTATTAGTCGTTAGTAGTGGAGAAGATGGATCTGGAGATACAAAGGTAGGCGATACAACTGCCGGTCGTTTTGTTCGTCGCTGTTGTGGATGCATATGATTCAGGGTGAGTGAGATGCCATTTTCTGGTCGGTTGGTGGTAGTGGTAGCACTGGTGTTGGCTCCTGTGATATCTTCCGGGTCAGGAGACGAAGTGGCAGGAGCGACGGCCACCACTTCAGAATAGGCCATTTCGCGGCAAAACCACTAGCTGGTGATGTCTATAGGATGATGGCCGAGACAACGAGCTATGACGAGCTATATTAGAGTTAGTAAATGCGTACAAATGAAATTTTCAAATGAAATTTTCAATAGACATTGTGGTTGAAATGTCACATCAGTCCACTACTCACGTTGGATAGATTCAAGTACAAAGCGACTAGTAACCTTACGTTTCACTTGTGGGAGATACCGTTGTGACCAGACCGTTCAAGATTAATCTTAAACCAAGAAGAGTTATCGATTTGGTTTGTTCAATAAAGCTTAACTGAATAGGAATGGAATGGACTGGTGAAGGTGGAGTGATGGAGTGGAGATGTAGGTTGGGTCGGGTGTGAGTTGAGTATGGTGGGCTCCGTTGTAGAGTTCTATGTGGTGGTTCAGTAGTAACGTCGGACCCTCAAAGTTCGGTTCACAGTTAGCCTGGAGCCGTTGAAGTAGCGTTTGAATTCGTGTGATCTGAACAAATTGTGAGCAGCGAGCAGGAAGCAGCATCAGCAGTAGCGCGCCCAGCAGCGCGCAGCACAAACGCACGCCCAATGGTGGAGAGGCTGCCGTTCGCAGCATAACGCGCCGCACGTCTACATTTTTGTGCGGTCTGATAAGCAGCCGTGTCTTAGGTGAGTCGTCGGGGGAGGGGCAGCCGTACAGCAGCCGTGCAGCAGCCGTGCATTGCCTGGCCTCGTGGCGGGGGTGCGTCTGGAATCGATGCACTGATAACTGATAACGCTGATAACGCTTCTCATGTCGATCAAGTGCCAATCCCCCTGAGACGGCTGAATGGAGGGGTAACGGGGTGACTGGGTGACGGGTGACGGGGTTAACGGGGTGAACGGGGAGAGAAGGAGAGAGAGAGTTGCAGTGTAGTTTTGGTAATTTGGTTGAGTAGGAGAGATCAGGGATCGAGTTAATGTACATATTCTTTTTGTTAGCGGAGTGGGTGTTATATATATGCTATTTATTATGCTTGTCTGGTTGCCTCGTTATGGCATCAATAGCTAATTGAATTCATGATATGACTCTGAATTAGAATTAGTTTATTAGTTTTAGAGTATAGCGTGGTAATAGTCGTACGGATGCGTTTATATTAATGTCGATTGATTCAGCTATATATGTTTGGGAACCAGTGATTAGTGCGTCATGGTCAAGTTTGTGATCATATCCAAAGGTTACATAATTACACAGTAGAATATGACTATAAGATTAATGATACCAACAAAAGTAAAGACGCAGCAGCAAAGCGCCAGCAGATCATAAAGAATGAGAAAGGAATATTCCATTGTTCACTCTTGGTCCACTGTTGGATGATGAGGGTAAGTTATATCACGTACAGTCTCTCATTCTTGCAACACGGGCAATTCATTCTAGAGGCTCCAAAACCCACGATCTGAATCAGACTCTTCCAGCTGAGCTGAACCGAGTCGTACTACTAATAACAAGGCAAAAAAAAATAACTCTGTAAACGACGACACTAACTACATTATAATCTGCACAGATTGATTCTGCACCCCACATGCAGGAACAGCTCAGACCCTGCATCCCCTCCCCCCCATTTCGAGCGAAGCGAGCAACGGGTCCGGGCAGCGCCCGGCCGCCGGAGGCAAAACCCATCACTCACGAATTGGCGGCCTTCCAGGCCTTTGCGTACAAATCGACATCCGCCAGCATTGAGACCTTTGTAGGTTTCCAGCCAGTGAGAGAAGCGAGACGATTGGAGGTGGTATTGACGGTGGTGCTGAAGGCGAGGGGAAACAGACCAGAGGCGTCATTGGAGACCTTGTACTCGAGTTTGCCTACAAAACCAATGGCTTGGGCGGCGAGCTTGTTGATGTACGATATGGGTTCAAAGGAGGTGGAGAGGTTAAAGACGGGGTAAGTTTTTGCAAGCACAGGCAGGTGGTTGATGACAGACAAGAAGCCTTCGGCTACATCATCAACATGGATCAGTGGAGCCACGGCATCTTGTTTTAAGGGGACAATGGCAGTTTCGGAGCCGTCTTTGACAGCAGACAGAATAGGTCCCCAGGAAACCCCCCAGATTGGACAAATGCCTCCATATACGAGTCCCGGGCGAACGACTGCGACATCGAAAAGATCGCCAGCAGCTAGAACTGAGTCTTCGATTGCAGGTCTCCAAGAGACTATTTCAGCTGGAGCATGTGCACCGCGGTGTGCGCCAACAATATCCAGATCACTAACAACATCGAGCGAATCTCCGTACACCCACAGTCCACTGCAATAAATGTATCCAATTTTGTTTGCAGGGCCGTGAGAGAATTTGTCTGCTCTGGCTTTAGCAACAGGAGCCAGGTCAGCCAGAAGCTTGGTTGTGACCTGGGGCGGGCCTGCTAGGTCGAGAATGACGTCTATTGCGTCGTCACGAATCACACGAAGATAAGTTTCCGAATCATCAATTGATGCCTCAATTGCAGTGACTTCATTTTCCGTAAGGATCCGGGCCTTTTCGGGGGTCCTGGCAATTCCATACACACGATGATTCTGCTTTCGGAGCGCAGCAATAGTGGCAGCGCCAATGTATCCAGTAGCACCAATCACGAGAACTTTAACCATTATATAGGACAAGAGTAAATAGAGGCAATAAAAAAAATACCTTTAATAAAAAGATGGATAAGACGTTTAACCTAAAGCTTTTATAGACTGTTGAAGTGGGGTGGTATCGGCTATAACTCCTATTTATGTGCTAGATCTAGTGGATATAACTAAATCCGCGGTCGACATGGACGTTGGCCGCGGACGAGTAACTCAGTGACTAATAAACAACTTCGCCGATAGGTAAAGAGATTTTAAAGGTCGGTGATGGCCTTCTCGGTCAATATGGATATATCCGACGACAGGCGTTAACGGAGAGTTTAAGTGAATGGAAATGACGGCGATCACAGTGCAGGCAGGTCGATCAAACCTGCATTGGCCTTGTTAATTCCGACCATTGAGGATTGGTAAGGGAGGAGGCGACGTCGGAATCTCCAATATTCAATTAGTTAATTAGTTAATTAGTTATATTATTATTTGACCTGAGGCTTATGTCAGTTGACTAAAGGAAGGTGAACACCAGTTGGACGGTGTGGAGGTAGACGCTGCCGCCTTCTTGCTCGGTAGCTTTCACTGAAAAGCATATCCCAGATATTAACTCCTACTCGCCAATCTTCATAGAGAATACGAAGACTGCTGGCACGATTGTGTACCCATCTACATGCGTGTCCGACGATACCACGGGGTGGTTGTCGATGGCCATTTCCAGGGGTTGAAGTTCCAGTAGAGGGGTTTGTGGAGGGGTTTGTAGAGGGGTTTTCAGGGGTTGGGTTTTCAGGAGTTGGGTTTTCAGGAGTTGGATTTTCAGTGGAGGGGTTTTCAGTGGAGGGGTTTGTGGAGGGGTTTTCAGGAGTTGGGTTTTCAGTGGAGGGGTTTTCAGTGGAGGGGTTTTCAGGGGTTGGATTCTCAGGAGTTGGGTTCTCAGGGGTTGGATTCTCAGGTGTCGGATTCTCAGGAGTGGGATTCTCAGGAGTCGGGTTCTCAGGAGTTGGATTCTCAGGTGTTGGATTATCAGGTTCGTCAGTCATTGTCTATATACTATCAGTTGATTGATATATTATTATAAACATCATCAACCAGTCGACCCTCACCTTATATAACATACAGCAAACAATCAATTATGGAACCTAAAAACAATCAAAAATAAAAATAAAAAATATACATGTTATGTGTCATTAGATAAAACAATACTATTTGTCCCATCCCATAGCTTTTGCTAAAATGCCATCAGTAACCTTATCAACACGATCAACCACACTGGAAAAGCTATCCAAAGCAGGGCGCACGTCGAGAATGAATGAAGGCATGCCATCTTCAGTATCCGGACCAGCATAATAATCAATCACATAACGAACTTCACTCCATTGGCCTTCGTCATTAGCACGCAAAACTGTCCAATCATGGCGATCAAAAGGCGGTTGAGTGCCGTATTTACCAGGCAGGATTTTACCAAGAATCTGAAGCATTTGAGCACGAGGAGAGATATCATCGGGACGACCGGTGAATTTCAACAAGCGTGGGTTAATAGTGGACTTGCGCGTATAGGGTTGTTCCCATTTGAGAATCTCATCCCAAGCCCCTTCGTTTAAAAAGTTATGAACATCCACCATTGATTCCACGGCGTCTTCAGGCACCTCACCTCCTCCCTTACGAAGCATGGCATTTAGCATTTGCTGAGGAGATGGGTATTCCCAAACTCCCTCTGTATCTGTCACTCCTTTGGGAATCGAGGACATGGTTCGTTCGGTAGGCAGGGCAATACGTTGGCCAGGCGCTTTCTGGGAAGAAAGGTTGGGCATATTATTAAGAGGATTAATGTCATCAGAAGCTGGTTCAGAAGGGGATGTGGAAAAAGGCCACCAAGACTTGCTATCATTCTCGTGTTTAGAGTATTTCGAATGATCCACCGGACATTTGTCTGATTTACCAGGTAAAGTGCCCCAAGAGCTCCACCAACCAGATACAGTCGAATCACTCTGTTTGGCTGTCAATTTCCGATGATCCACAGGACATTTGTCTCCCTTTCCCTCGGTCTTGCTTGCAAACCTGTCTGCAAATCTACTGTGATCAATAGGACATTTAGCAGCATTGGCGGAACGCTGATAGGTTAGTTCTGTCTGCTTCATTTCTCCACGCCCTCTTTTCTCCAGCCCTCATTTCTCCACGCCCTCTTTCTCACTCACTTCAACCTTGTCTACAATCTCAATAGCTGGACTACTCGAATCTGCCCAGAACCAACCCATTTTTTAAGTCGATGCTACAACCGCAACAAAGCCCAAGATCAAGATCAAACAAGATCAGAATAAAAATATATAGTCTTACATAAGTGGTCCGTGCATCGCCGCGCGTCCAACTACCACTAAGCGGGCAAAGTAGGCCCCATTTCCGTCCAGCTTCCTACCATAACTGACAGAGCTGGCAGAAACATATATGTCAATGTGCTCATTATCTCGAGGATATTTCCGTATTTACATAACAGAGGTATTCACTGAATTCACAGAATTCATTGATCACGTATCCCTAGATCGCCCCCCACTAAGCGGCGCTATACGGCTATCCCCTGTTCGTGAAGTAGTGATCCATGCTACGTTTTAATGTCCATTCACAAACCAGCCAGGTAGCCAGGTGGTTTTAGCATTCTCTTACACTAATTAATTATCTACTGAGGTACTGGTAGACCACTTATTTTTATTAGCTCGTTATTTCTTGAGCTCTCAAGGCCGCTTTTCAATGTCGTTACAGTTAAAAAGTGGACTCAAAAACAAAGACTTGGCCACGGTCATGCAAGACCTGGTCGTACGGTTTGTAATTAATTGCCCTCCACAGGATCTGGCATCCACAGAACGTCTGTTTTTCCAAATCGAAGAAGCTCAATGGTATTATGAAGACTTTTGTAGAGTAGAGTCTCCTTCTCTACCGTCCATGAAAATGAGAGTGTTTGTTGAACGCATGTTCACATGCTGTCCAGTACTGTACTTCTACTCTCAGGATATGCAGAGTGATCTGACGAAATTCCAGAGCTACAAAAGCTTGATCCCTGTCCGAGGTGCCATTATTCTCAACAAGAAAATGTCCAAAGCGTTGATGGTCAAAGGCTGGCGCTCGGATTCGCCCTGGGGCTTCCCCAAGGGCAAGATCAACAAAGACGAGCCTGACGAGCTGTGCGCAGTTCGCGAAGTTTACGAAGAGATCGGATACGACATTTCCCCATTCATTGTGGCTGATGACTACGTAGAAGCCACCATTCAGCAGAAAAGCATCCGCCTCTATATTGTCCGGGGAATACCCAGTAGCACACATTTTGCGCCTCGCACTCGGAAAGAGATCAGTGTATGTACCTGGGAGGGGGGTTGTGCCTCCGGCGGCTGGGCTCTGCCCAGACCCGTGGCTCGAGCAGGGCTCGAGAGAGCGGTCTACTAACAGGAAGCGCAGAAAATCGAATGGCATGATGTAAAGTCACTGCCTACGTACTCGAAGAATCGTGCAGAGGCAACGTCAGCAAAGAGCCGGTATTATATGGTGGCGCCGTTCATGTCTGGGCTGGCGAAATATATTGCCCGTGCCAAGGGCCTGGCATCCAGTCTGACAAAGTCAGAGACCAAGGCGCTGAAGAATCTGCTGGGCGTGGGCAAACAGCAGAATAGCGTAGTGTCCCAGGCCGTCAGCCAAGAGGATAACGACGAGGCCGCGTTCCATTTATTAAGCCTATTGAAGAACGGAGGAGGGTCTAGCGCCAGCGGAGGAAGCGCAAGTGGTGCAAGTGGTGCAGGCGAGCCAGTAGGGCAAGTTTCGCCCGCTTCGACCGGCACTGGCACCGGCATCGGTGGCGCCTCGGACAGAAAGATTTTACTTGATTTGCTTAACCAGGGTTCTGGGTCGAATGAAGACGCTACAAATGAAGAACACCAATTGGAAAGTGCAAAGGAGATTCTCAATCTTCTCCGAAACGAACTAGATCAAAGCCAGCAACAGCAACAGTTGATTGTGGCTCCTGTTCTGCCTCCTCCCCCTATATTCGGCAATGGAAGTCTGCCGTTCCAGAATGGAGGTGCAATGAACTTCTTACCACCACCTTTACCTCCTCATATGGCGAATGTGATGGCATCTGGTCCTCCTCCTCCTCCTCACGGTATGCTGTATCCAAGCTTTGGATTCATACCACCTCCACCACCATTACCCCCAGTTCAGCAGATTCCGGACTACCAGCCGTCGTCATCGCCATCGTCACGTATTACCGATGTGACTAACGATCTTGAAGCCAAACAGTCAGACTATAACGCTCCTACTCGTCCTCCTATGCCAGCTCACATGGGTTCTCTTCTGTCTTTGTTGAACTCGCGTAAAGGTGGACATAAAAGAACTCCTTCTGGAGCAACAGATAGCACCATGAATCATGAAGCTGCTGTCAGCAGCCCGAAACAGACAGACAGACGCTTTGATTCAATGAATCGAGAATACAAGCCAATAACGCTTAGCGATTTATCTGGAAATCAAGTTGGAGGTGGCTCGTCGGCTTTATTGTCTCTCCTCAACAAACAAGAGTCTCCGTCACCCCAAACACCACAGGTAGCTGTCACGATGGCAATAGCGTCATCGCCTTCTCCGCCACCACTGCCAGAACCAGAACTGAAACCTGGCGACTCTCTAATGGGTTTGCTACAACCAAAGTCTTCTCGGGCCACAAGCGATAATATCAGTACTACTAGTACGAATGGTAGTAATAGTACCAGTTCGATGATGGCACCAGCACCACCTGACGCTTTGTCACAGGACTTGATGGAATTGCTGAATCCCGGCCGAGCGTCGCGTCCAAGTACAGGGCCGGTATCCACTGCAACCGAATCTCAGACAAATGCGTCTACTTCTTTAATGAGCTTACTGGGAGTCGGTGGTTCAGAGCCCTTGTCATCTTCCAATGCTCAACAAACGTCATTACCATTACCCAACATTTCTGATGCGGATTCGAAAACAGACAGTCCCGTACCCACAGCGTCTGCCACTTCACTCATGGATTTACTCAGACCAGCGTCTCGTGTGTCTCCAGCGCCTGCGCCGGCGCCAGCACCAGCTTCACCACCACCACCACCACCTGTAAATGTCTCTACAACTTCAGATACCAATGCATCTCAATCGCTAATGGATCTTTTGAATGGTAGCTCTTCGACTCAAGCGGCCCCAGCCGTCGCTACCCCAGCTGTCGCCAATGCATCCCAGTCGCTAATGGATCTTTTGAATGGTAGCTCCTCGACTGGCGCTACCCCGGCTGTCGCTACCCCAGCTGTCGCTACCCCAGTTGGCGCTGCCCCAGCTGTCGCTACCCCGGCTGTCGCTACCCCGGCTGTCGCTACCCCGGCTGGCCCTGCCCCTACTTGTAGCACACCCGGCACTCCCTCCATTCGCTCCAGACAGTCGACTCCCTCTTACGGCGCAGTAGGCGAATCTCGAACCGCGCCTGGACCCAACAGACAATCCAGCTCGGGCCAGAACCTTCTCAATCTCCTCAGCCTAGGTGGCCAGCAACAGCAGGCGTCTCCCTTGTCGTTGGCCACAGACCAAGATGCTGTGGCCTCATCGTCATCTTCGTTGTCCTCGCCCAACGACCAAGCGGCCATCAGTTCGGACGGCGGCCAGTCGCTCATGGCACTGTTGAACAAACCGTCGCCCCCCGAGCCCTCGACCACGCCTATGTCTACGCCTACGCCTACGCCCACCTCTCAGGGCCAGTCGCTGATGCAGCTTCTTACCGAACACAGGGCTGCGCCGTCGGTCGATGAGCCAGAGGCTGATTCCCAGCAGCTTGTTTCGTTTCTCAAAGACTTTGCTAGCGGCACGTACGCTTGAGGTTGTGCCTTCGGCGACTGGGCTCTGCCCAGACCCGTTGTTCCAGCTTCGCTGGAAGGGGAGCTGGTCCCCGCGTTGGTGTGTCGGCTGAGTGGAGCATATAATTAATTTTTGATTGCTTTGGCGCTATTCGCTATTAGTTACGAAATAATAGGATTCCGGCTTGCGCAAGAACTATCGATCGATGGACACACCTCGAAGTCTGCCTAGTTCACCTCTCGTGGTCCCCTTCATCAGCAGGCTTCCTGTGAACAAGGAGCCAGCTATCTCCTCACTAACATAGCTGCCAGCCCCCTCCCCCACCCCGCACATAAAACTAGCCCCACTAGAACCGACCGGCTCATTGCACGCTGGCCCGCTCGCATTCAAGGTAGCTTCGATCCAGGTAGCTTCGATCCCGTCGCCTTGCTGGTCTCGCGACACCCTGAGCGGCCAGCACCAGCGGCCAGCGCGCAGCGACCGGCGCCCGATGTCCTGGGCTGAGCTAGCTCCGGCGGCTAGTCTGCCGCTGCTGCAACCGCCAACGACTCAGATGTTTCTCTCTAGCTGGATCTGGGCTTGGTGCGTAGCAAGGTCGTCTAGCGGCGGGCCCCCTGCCTCCGGCGGCTGGGCGCTGCCCAGACCCGTTGCTCGAGCTGCGCTCGAGGCTCGAGGGCTGGAGCAGCCAGGCCGGCGTCGCACGGGGCCAGCAGCTCGCGAAGCGAGCACAACGGGTCCGGGCAGCGCCCGGCCGCCGGAGGCAATGCACCCTCCCAGGGACATTGCGGGGAGCCAGGCGGTAGCCGAAACTGTAAACGGAGAAATAAGCTTTCCGGCCTGGGAGCCCTGCCCGTAAAGCGTGCATTGGCCCGTAAAGCGTGCGGTCGCTGGCCAGGACAGCGCGTAGTTTGGAGAGGAGGTGCAACGGCCGGTGAGCGTAGCAAGCGGGAAAGCAGTGAGTGAGGCAGCCGACGGAGCCCAACCACGCGCTCACACTCCACAGTCGGCGGCCGCATCTTCTCGAGCTTTGCTCGAGCCACGGGTCCGGGCAGAGCCCGGCCGCCGGAGGCAACTCCCCAACGGCCCCCAGCCGGCCCCCAGCCGGCCAGCCAGCCCAAGTCCCAGGGTCCCAAGGGCCCCAAGACCCCAGGCCCACCCCCCCTGGGATGGACGGCAGATTTGCCCTAAGGGTTTTAACTTTTGACATTTTGCCTGTTTGAGGCTAGCGCGCGGCGGAAGGAGAGATAAGCGTGAGAGGGTTGAGCGGGAGCGGCCGAGAGGGCTAAAGCGCGCGACCGCAGAAGCCCCTGTCGCTCATTGCCCTGATTCGCTTCGAGGCGGAAGTTAGATGTGCGGGCAAGTGTGCGAAAGGCGGGCAGATAGGAGAGAAGAGGCACGAGAGAGGAGATAGGAGAGAGGAGAGAAGAGAAAGGGAGGCCCACACGAGGAGGAGGTGGTGATAGGCAGACGCAGCTTTAGTTTGTGCAGGACCGGGAGCAATAACTTAATTTAAACTCCGTTCGACGGACGGGACTGATTTGAGGCCCGGAGCAGTCCGACAAGGATTTTGAAACCAATAGACATCCTTATGTTGACGAGAATCTGACAAAATATCTCGAGTCTCGACCGAAAT
>JANIWN010000134.1:0-18145 GCA_030555635.1 Sugiyamaella neomexicana | reverse complement strand
TAAACCTCTAGCCGTTAAATGTTTTTCTATTAATCCTTTAGGTACATATTTTTTATGTATATCTGGATTAACTGGGCGGTCGGGCAGGCCAGGGATCTCTGAGCTTAGAGCGCATGCGCAGAGGCATAAGCACCGGCAAAAGCTAAGCTTTGGAGCTTCTTCTTCTTGTTACTGTGTTTGTGTTCAGTGGTGTGCAGATTAGAATTACCGACGTGGTTCGTTTGTTTGTTTGTTTGTTGATTGGTGTGGCCCGTAGTTGAGTGTCTAGGCAGAAGTTTCAGTTAGAATGTCCACTCCTCCAGGCCCTCCTCCACCACCTGTTCCTCAGGGTATGTGATTGAGAGTCGAAGGTAGAGGGCAGCGTAGCATCGTGGTAGGGTGACAATACTAACCAAACTGTTGTCGTACAGGATGGGTGGCTAAATTTGATCCCAATTATAAAACGTAAGTGGATGGGATTGTGGTGGTGATTGGTGGTGATTGGTGGTGATTGGTGGTGATTGGTGGTGATTGGTGGTGACTGGTGGTCTGGCGGTCATTGGCGCTGTTACTAACGTTGGTTGACAGATTCTACTATGTAGACCTCGCTTCTGGTAAATCTCAGTGGGAGAAACCACCAGGATCCCCTCAAGTGGGTGCTGGTGCTGGGGGACCTCCTTCTTATAACCAGAGCACTAATAGGCCCATTCAATCACAACAAGCGGCTCCAGGTCCTGGTGGATACTATGGTGGAGGCTATGGAGGTCCCTACGGTGGGGGCGGCGCCGGCGGCGCTGGCAGCGGAGGATATTACCAAGGACCTCCTCAGGGAGGAGCCTATGGCGGAGTGCCTCAAGGAGCTCGGTATGGCGGTGGATACGCTCCTCAGCAGCCTGTTTATGTTCAACAACAACCTCAAAAAACCAGCCGTTTCGGCGGTGGAATGGGAGGTATGGGAGGCATGGCCATGGGAGCCGGAGCAGGGTTATTAGGCGGAGTATTATTAGGAGAAGCACTTGATCATAATCAAGGAAACACCATTGTGGAAAACAACTACTATGATGATAATAACAATAATAACTACGGTGACAATGGTAACAACTACGACGATAACAACAACTATGACGACAACCAAGATTTCGGTGGTGACGACGGCGGCGGTTGGTAGTAGTAAATAGCTATTATGTACATTTATTTAGCTAATGGAGGGCAGAGGCTACCCAGAGGTTTCCCAGAGGCTACCCAGAGGTTTCCCAGAGGCTACCCAGAGGTTTCCCAGAGGCTACCCAGAGGTTTCCCAGAGGCTACCCAGAGGTTTCCCAGAGGCTACCCAGAGGTTTCCCAGAGGCTACCCAGAGGTTTCCCAGAGGTTTCCCAGAGGTTTCCCAGAGGTTTCCCAGAGAGCTAACCGTGCGGCGCGCGCAGGGCCCAGGGGCTGGAGGACCCTGCAGGGCCTGGTCGTTCCATCCACGAGGTCTTTTTAGGTTCGTCTACTTTTCTTAAAAGTGGTTGGAACTGAAGTGGATGATTCGGCAGAGCTCGTCGAAGCAGTAACCGGGTCGGGGGTGATGCTGGGCTTGTCAGTAGAGGTTGCTTGTTTGGCCTTTTCAAGCTCTATTTCCTTGATGAACCAGGTTATGGCGGCCCATAAGCCAGAAGCAAGCAGTGTTAAAAAGACAAAATGAATATTACGAGTTGCGTATAAAAGCGACACCAGTGTTATCAGCAGAGCAGCGAATGAGGCGTGGGTGGCCTTGATGAGTGCAGGTGTGGTACCAGGAGTGAGAATGGACTCCCACAGTTCGGTGATGAAGGCCATAATGGTGATGGTGGTGGTGGTGGTAGTGGTGGTGGTGGTGATGGTGGTGGTGGTGGTAGTGGTGGTGGTGGTGGTGGTGGTGGTGGTGGTGGTGGTGGTTGTCCCTTTGTGTAATGGATGGTAGTGATGCGGTGGGTAATGGGTGGTAGTGATGTACTACTAACAACTATATCGTATTAATAAATTAAAGTCTCGAAGATGAATTTTCATGTTCATTGCAGTTCAGGTTGCGCACGGCGCTATCTTGGATCTATATCCTCATGTCTTCTGTTGACTCGACCAAGTCATATCACACACTTGGTCATTATTGTGAGTGGGTGCAGAGCTCGAGGAAACAGTATTGAATTCAGAGTTGGCCGTCCGAGCTTTGATGACCGCAGCTGGAGCTGCTATGTGTGTATAAAATGAACGATTACGCGTATAAACTCTCGAATCCTTCTTCTGTGCTCAATCATATGTCAATAGATAGTCCGCAACCGTTACCGGGTGTGAACAAGAGGAGATACATAGAAGCTTTTACTGGTGTTTACGGAGCAGGAGTTGGTTTAAGTGGAGCAGGAGTTGGTTCAAGTGGTGGAGCAGCAGCTGGTCTTAGTAGTGGAGCAGTTGGTTTGAGTGGTGGAGCAGCAGCTGGAAGTGTTGAAGCTAGAAAAGGAGCTGGTCTGAGTGGCGTTGGAACTGGATCTGGATCGAGGTATCCAACTGACGAGTCGAAAAATCCCGCCCCACCCAAAACCGAATCTGAATCACTTTCCCCTTCTTTAGACTGGTTCAAACAAGCATCTCTGTTTGCGGCGTCTGGAGCATCGACTGGCGTGCAGTTTCTAGCAGTTGGAATTTATACGCTACTTAAGCAAATATTTTCCACAGACTTCACGACCCAGGAAGACGGTGAAGTAGCAGCAGCGGTTGAGCCTGAATCTTTGACCAAGAAGAGAAAGGTCGAAATGAACGACAGCGAAATCATCGATCTCACGATTGACGATGAGGGAGAAGAAGAACAAGAACAAAAACACAATAAAATCCCTGGCGCATTGCCTTTATCCCATCTCTATGAAAAGCATTATCTTGATCAACCTGCGTATGAGCGCTCTCCAAGGTCGAACAGCGCCTCGGTTAGTCGTCACCGTGAATTATTGCGAGCTCACATCAAATCCTCAGAAATAGTTGCTGGCGATAAACCTGGTGCAACCTCACATAATGAATCCCGTCGTTCTGTCGATCCGCTGACATCCAGTAGTCTTTTAAGAACCACTCTGACTAAAGCTGCAAACCAAAAATCTGTATTACCACCACTCCAAAACTCGTTTCATTTTCCAATTACTACCAAATCTTCAGGCGGTTTATTCACTCCCACTACTAGCCGTGAACTGTCGTTTCCTATCAAAGACAAAGATTCCCAAACAGAGTCTCAAAACATCAAACAACCGCTTTTTCAACCGATCACCACCACCAACCCTCAGAAATCTGCTCCGTCGCCAGTAGTCCCAAACGTAACTTATGGTACAGCTTTTTTCTTAAAGCAACAACAAAAACAACAGCCAAGGCCCAAGCTTACCTCGTCGTCGACGTCCTCTTCCTCTTCGTCCTACACACACAAAACTGGCTCAACACTACCTCGAGCAACTTATGATGGCGAATCGTATGAGCAATTTGCAAAAAGGCTAAGAGATGCGTTTAGAGGCACTTATTATCAAGAACCGGCTGTTGCAGAGGTGTCCAACTCGGGTCCATCTCCCATTTCTCCCCAACCTCCTAAATCATTCACTCCTCTGTCAAAACTGTCTTATAAAGACCCAAAACTATTACACAAATTGCATAGAAAGCGGCAATTGCTAGCAAATGGCGCCAACTCCACTAGTTCAAGCGAACAGCCCATAACTACCACCATAAGCCTCCCCTCTACCTCGCAGTTGAGTGCAGAAAAATCCAAAGCTTATGCGAAAATTCATCAAACAACCGAGAGAATACACGAAGAACTTGAGAAGCTTAAATTAGCCGACGACAGTGAATTCAAGAAACCTTTAGACCCTAAGCACCTGCGACAGGTTGAAGAGTATTGGTATAATCGTTCCAGGTACCATGATCACGATATTGTTGGCACTGCATTCAGAGTAGATTTACAAGTTCAAGATGTACGCAGTTTAGCCGATGGTTCGTGGCTTAACGACAATGTTATTGATTTCTACCTCTCAATGGCTACTGAAAAGGCCAATAAGGAGACCAAACTAAAATCTTTTGCATTTTCAACCCATTTTTATTCCAAACTGGACAGTTCACAGGGGTATAAAGCGGTCTCGAGATGGGCCAAACGCAAAAACATTGATGTTACTACTGTGGATTTTGTGTTTGTTCCTATAAATCTAAGCAATGTGCACTGGTGTTTGGCGGTTGTAAATAATCGGGAAAAGAAGTTTCAGTTTTATGATTCAATGGGTGGCAACGGTAGTCGTTCACTGGTGGTTCTATGTGATTATATGATCTCGGAAGCTGATAGATTGGACCCTGGTAAGCATGAACAACACGTCAAACTTTATTCAAGCTATACCAAAGTACCAAAGTGTCCATGTCCTCAACAAACAAATGGATATGACTGCGGAGTATTTACTTGTAAAAACGTCGAGTTCGCTAGTATGGGTAGGCCCCTGACATATCTTCAGGCCGATATGAAGTTAATCCGTCGTAATATGGCCCATCAGGTACTTCAGCGCGCTCTCAACTCTAAATTATAGACTGTAAATTATAAAATATTAATTGTACATTGGTTGCTACTACTACTTTTTGTCTCTGCCAGTAATGATAGTTCGATAATATGCTAATTTCTTTTCATATTCTTCGATCCTCTGCTGACTTGAATAGAGCTTGCTAGATAGATAATTAATTCGTCCTTTTGTTTCCCAACGATTAGCAAGCTTCGATAGCACAGCAAGCTCGGTCTCAATTTTGTTGATATTAGCTTCTTCCTTGGTGATGGCTGAATTTAGAATATTTGTCTCCATCAGAGCTCCTAAGGATTTATCATTCGCAAGAGCATGGAAAGCTGCTCGGTATAAAGGCTTTCCAGGTCTCACGGATATGATTCTTCCTCCAACCGTGCTTGCAGAGATCATTTCATTATGCTCAAGAGCAGATAGTGCTTGCTGTTGTTGAGCAGTTTTGAAGTTGGCATCTTGGATTAATTCACCAAACTGCAATTCCTCTTGAAACTGACTAGGCAATTCTGCCAGCTTCTTGATAAGCGTCCATGCTTGTTCACTTGTCCAGTCTGGTGACTTTTTGTTCAAATACATCTGTAAGATCTCCACGGCACTTTGACTTATCATATCCTGTACGGCCTCTTTTGGAGTATCGCCTGATTTCAATCGTCTAGCAAACGCCTGTAAATCAGTCAATCGGCCCCCTAATGGAGCCAGTGCTTGGTCAAGTTCATCAATGCCTTTAATCTCGCGTGGTGATGGCGGTTTCTTTTCGTCATCGCTATCTTCAGCAGATTCTTCTATTTGTCGAAGAACAAAAGTTCGCGCAGATGATGAACTGGCATCTCCAACCACTAGTCCTTTAAATACTTGGCTCGGAAGTGATGAAGACAAGACTTTATCATATCCAACATCACTGGTAATGAAAATAACATGTGCAACATTAGCTTGAATCAGCTGTGCACACCAATCGGCAAGTAATTTATACACAAACTGGTGATTTGATTCGTATCGGCTCATGAAATGGTTGACGACAATTACTGGTTTTTTCTCGGGGTGAAGTTGGAGGTAGTTTTCTAACGAGTCATCGTCCGGATCATGATCACGAAGAGCCACTTTCTGAATCGCAACACTAGCACTGCTTAACATATCCTTGAATTGTGCCTCAGTCGATTCAGCAAACCCAGTTTTTTGCCCTGTAAGTCCTTGGGAAATTACATCTAAATAATTAGCAAGGCTGTTTTTCCAAGGGAATACCGGATGATAACTGATCTCATTTGCAGCTGCCTTGACAAACGCAGTGTCTCCACCTCGCACCCTTACTAAATTGTCACAATCAAGGGTGAGAACATCGTCATGATCTTTGAGAGCGTGTTCGAGAACCAATTGCTCTTTACCACCTCCCCTTGGACCTGACACGACAATAAAAGTACCAGTTCCTTCTTTAATCCATTGTTTTAATGTTTCGATACTCTTGATTCGATCATCCCACAAATGTGAGACGGCTCCAGTAGGTGAAGATGCATTTCGTTTGAACAGATTCAATCTTCTACTGCTACCTACAATATAATTCCAGACCGAAGATACTTTATCACGAATGATATTGATAATCTTGTATTTTTCAAATTGGATCAATGAGCCATGGATACGAGTTTCAATACACCATACACGAATTGGTTCAAAGATTATCACTGTCAACCCAGCAATAATAGCCAAAAGAATCGGAATAACCAGCCTTGAGTGGCCCACCACCCAGTCCTTGATAACGTTTTTATGATCGATTGTCTCAAATGATAAATGAAGAGTTGTTCCATCCAGAGTAATTCCCGTGATACAATTGCGAGCAGTCGCAGCATCGATATATTTCGAGAATATTACACTGGCAGATCGTGGCAAGTCTTTAGTACCAGGAGCAGGTGGGATAATGTCAATAATTGGTCCGTATCTTCTCAACAGTGAGTAGAGAGTTTCTTGACTTAGATCCGGACCTTCAAAAGTAGCCTTTAGTTTGATGGATGTATACCGACGTAGATCTTCTATCCAGGGAGAACCTTTGACTGGGAATCCTCGAACAGGGGTGAAGGGAGAAAACCACGGGCGGTATTTGGTGGACTCTAGCTTATCATAAATAGCCTGTTCGACTTGTTTAATGTCCAGTTGTGGCTTGTCTATTTGATAAGTAACAAACACGCCTCCGTCTCTTTCACGAGGGATTAAATTGACAATTTCAATTGGTAGATCTTCAGGAAAAGAGATTCTCTTGATTGTATCAGATAGTTTTGCTTTGTTTCCTAGATACGTGGCCTGGGTTAACAGTCGTCGTAAAAAGGGAAACCGTGTGATGGATGGATATAAATGGTCGTAATAGATGATACCTTGATGAGAGTCCTTTTCAATCATTCCCGTGGTTTTTTCGGGATTCTTCTGATCGCCTGACAAATGTTCATGTTCATGTTCATGTTCATCGGCATGGCCGCTACTGCTGTCATTAGCTAGTAGTGGACTTGGAGTAGTTATATCTTCAGGAGAAGTTGGATCAGGCAATACAGGCGGCTCGGATGATCCCTCTTTATTCGTTTTGTTATCAGAATAATGTCTGAACGAGCTTGATGGGCCGATGTTGGAATGTGGCAAGTAATGAGACTGTCGGGGTCCGTTGGTGCTCAATGTTAGGAATCTTGTGCCAAAGGCCATTTTAGATCCCTTTTTAATTGTCCAGGCACTCGATGGGCTGATGTTGGACAGTAGCAAATGAGACACTCGGGGTCCATTGGCTCTCAAGGCCAGAAATCCTGTTCCAATGGTCATTTTTAAATGTCTAAACTTGTAAACTCCATGAGATCGATAACATTGGCTTCTTCATACACAAGCAACTGAGACTGAGCTTCTCATCTGTTATCTTAATGGGGTACATGAAGCAGAGGTATGGGTTGGATCGGCGATACTGACCATTGCTATCAGCTTCTCGTGAGCCCATCAATCGCGTTCCGAGCGAAGCGAGCAAACGGGTCTGGGCAGAGCCCAGCGGCCAGAGGCCGAACAAACGAGCACATAGGAAACACTATCTCTGTCTCTAGATAGTGGACCCTGGCTCAGGATCGGCGATACCAACCCGCGAGCTTCTCATGAACCCATCAATCGCGCTCCGAGCGAAGCGAGCAAACGGGTCTGGGCAGAGCCCAGCGGCCAGAGGCCGAGCACACGATCACATAGGAAGCACTATCTTCTGTCTCTACCTACACTTAATGACTCGCTAGAGTCGGGAAAGTGGATCCTGGCTCAGGATCAGCGTGCCGCAGGCGGCGCGGCATTGAATCAGATGGTGATGATTTCAAATCAGCAGAACCTAGGATCCAGAAATTAATCATTAATTATTTATTAGTCGTTTAATCATGAGCACGATACTGTCGGCGGACGATCTAAACGACTTTATATCGCCTGGTGTGGCCTGTATAAAGCCCGTTAAGATTGAAAAATCCAATCCTACAGGAAAAGCCGAGATCGAGATAGGTATAGACGGAATTCCAGTGGAACTTTCTCAGGATGGTAATTCTAAACAGACGTTAAAATCTGCTCAGATCAGCTTGACAGATTGCCTGGCCTGTAGTGGTTGTATCACTTCTGCTGAGACGGTGTTGGTATCGCTCCAAAGTCATACAGAGGTGATATCTGCTATTGAAAAAAATAATCATATCGACAGTAACAGTCCGGAAAAGAAAGTTTTCGTGGCTTCTATTAGCCATCAGGTTAGAGTGTCTCTGGCAGCTGCATTTGATCTATCAATATCCGAGGTCGATAATAAACTACGAGACCTGTTAGTCACGAAGCTGGGATTCAGATATGTTATTGGTACTGAGATTGGAAGAGCCATAGCACTAGAATATGCTGCCGATGAAGTGGTATCTAGTGGTGTTGTAAATAAACGTCAAGGTCCAGTCATGTGTAGTACATGTCCAGGCTGGACCTGTTATGTGGAAAAGACCCATCCTCATATGATTCCATATTTGTCTCAAGTCAAATCGGCCCAGCAGATCACTGGTACACTAATAAAGGATCTTATTAGTCGACAAACACACTTGTCGAAAGACCGAATCTATCACGTTAGCATTATGCCATGTTTCGATAAAAAGTTAGAAGCTGCCAGGCCGGAATTCGGCGACAAACTAGATGCTGATGATGACTCGCAAGAGTCGCAGGATCTTCGTGACGTCGACTGTGTCATCACGTCTAAAGAGATTGTCCAACTTTTACTTGAAAAAAATATCCCTTTTGAGAGTCTAAGCTCAGTGGCTGCTCCTCATCTTTCAGACAAGGCTCTATCTCCAGACGGCTGGCCATATCAATACCAATGGCTATCACATAATGGATCTTCCTCTGGTGGATTTCTTGAGCGCATAATAGCGGCTCTGATTGAAACTAGAACTGGCGACGATGACCCCTCGAATGCCAAGGTGGTTATGGTGCCAGGCAAAAACGCTGACATCGTCGAGTATCACATACAAAACAAGACCGGGGACACTGTGGCCCGAGTGGCCCAGATCTACGGATTTAGAAACATCCAGAATCTGGTACGCAAACTAAAGCCCACGTCTGCTGGCTCAAAACGATCTCGTGTTGTGTCTCGCGTTACTGACCCTTCTAAATTCGACTACGTCGAGGTAATGGCCTGTCCCGGTGGCTGTATCAACGGCGGTGGCCAGATCGGTAAACCTGACTCCACCACTTCCAAAGAATGGAAAGACCGCCTGGAGCTCATCTACAAATCCATTGCTCAGCTACAACTCAACAGGGCGCTCATCAACCAATGGGTCCACCAGTTGTGGCTGGACCCGCTGCCCTCTCCACCTCGACTGGACCGTCTCATTACGGCAAAGTACCAGGCCGTGGCGCCCGCGGAGCTGCCTGCTGCGTCGGCCGCTGCCATCACTCTGGGCACAAAGTGGTAGTAGGGTGCCTCCGGCGGCCGGGCGCTGCCCGGACCCGTTTGCTCCACTTCGTGGAGATGATTATATGACGATTATGACTGTGTTTTATGTATTTAGAATTTACGACCCCTTGTGATAGAAATATAGACTGTTGCTGTTTAAGTTGTTATACGGTCAGGATGGGACTGTGAAGTGTGAACCACCCGGCTGCGATCGCAACCTGCTGGGCTTCCACTGCTTTATCAGATGCTCTCTCTCCATCGCCCAGTGGTCCCCGCCCTCCGCGAAGCGGAGCCACGGGTCTGGGCAGCGCCCAGCCGCCGGAGGCAGAGCCCCCTTCACCGTGGTCCCACCCCCTGGACACGAGCTGGCTCCCTGAATCGCCCCACGTTGTGTGCTGCCGCTTGGTCCTACCGCTTAAGCCCAGACTCATGGTGGACCGTCCCAGCCGCTCGAGTACCCCCAAGCCCAAGCTCAAGCAAGACAGCGTCGTCGGCCCAGAGTTGCCCGCTACAAGAAAAAAAAGCTGGAAACCATAGGCTTAAAACCCCCAGATTTATAAGCCGACGTCAGGTCCACACCGGCTATAAGCATCATCGCGGCCCAAGCACAGGTGGGTAAGAATTACAAGCCGAGAGACAATTAATTGCACATATATAAAAGCACATTGTCTTTGTCAAGATTTCGATTCCTAGCGACAAGGTTAATAGTTAATTGTAAGTAGATAAAGGAACAAGCAGAACAATAAAGAGGCAGAGATAATTGTCAGCGGACATGTCAGAGGATGAGGGACATGCCAGAGGATGAAATCAACTGTCAATTTGAGATCCAAATCAATTATTTTAACAATTTCAATACCAAAGTCAATTTGACTAATAGCGTGCCATGTGGGGACCAGAATACGGAGAGTTGGGCGGACGCTAGAATGCTTGTCACCAATGGTCTCCGCTGGCCAATGTCCACCCCACCTGCTCCAACGCTATCTGTTGTAGCAGCCACGGCTTCAATACCTTCAATCCCAATACCACCAATACCACCAATACCCAATACCACCCAACACCACCACCAATACCACTACGGCTTATACATGATTGACTAAGTGCCTTGCTAATAGCTTACTACCTTACTATCTTACTACCTTACTACCTTACTACCTTACTACTAGTTTAGCTCCAGTCGCATGTTGCTCTCAAACACCGACAACGGCGGCGGCGGCGATAACAGCATCAACTGAGGCTGTCGTAGATATCCGGTTAAATAACAACGGCCAAAGCGAAATTTAATTGTATTCCTCCACGCCGCCGTGCTTCGTACTCTCCCACTCGGAATTCCCCACTTGTTTTTTGTATCCCGTGTGGGAGCCCCCATGGGTAACCTCTTGACAAAACCAGACGCTTATGCACGGCCCAGGTAGTGCCGATTGTTATAAATCCTGGCATATCTCCCTGCCTCCCTGTCATGAACGATTTCCATTGTTCTCAATTTTTTTTTTGTGTGTGTGGTTGCTGAGTTTTGTCAGTGATACCATTAATACTAACTTGCTAGTGTTCAGTTTGAAAGATTGACCGTGAGTCAAGTGTTTTTTGGTCTTCCATTTGGTTCGATAATAGCCTTGAATACGACATAGAAAGAAACAAATAACAACATCGCCACAACAACAAGTGAAATGGCCGCTGAAATTGTTCCCGACGCTGTTCCTGCAGACGCCGTCATTGCATTTAAAACCAATGCTATCATTGTTGTATTGGGAGCTTCTGGAGATTTGGCCAAAAAGAAGACTTTCCCTGCATTATTTGGTTTGTATCGCAATGGATTGTTACCTCCATCAGTCAAAATCGTCGGGTACGCTCGTACCTCGATGACTGAGGCGGTATTTAAAGAACGACTATCATCATATTTTAAATTGTTTGATGATGGGTCCAAGAAAAAGGCACAGGAGTTTCTTGAATTGTGTACGTACATTTCTGGCAAATACGATGAGGATGATGGGTTCATTGAGTTGGAAAAGCATATCCGAGAATTGGAAGAGCCAAGCATCGACCTCGGATTACGAAGAGACAGATTATACTACTTGGCTCTACCGCCATCTGTATTTGGAGCGGTAACTGCCCACTTGAAGAAGAATAACTACCCGGGGACTGAGGGTCACGCTAAAGTGATTATCGAAAAACCTTTTGGTCATGATTTAGACTCTTCCCGTGTTTTGCAAAAAGCCATTGCTCCTGTATGGTCGGAGGATGAGGTGTATCGAATCGATCATTATCTTGGAAAGGAAATGGTCAAGAACATTCTCGTTTTGAGATTTGCCAATCAATTGTTCAATGCTTCATGGAACAGACAGAATATTGCCTGTGTACAGATTTCGTTTAAAGAACCTTTTGGTACTGAAGGCCGAGGTGGATATTTCGATGAGATTGGAATTGTCCGTGACGTGATGCAGAATCATTTACTACAAGTATTATCTTTGATTGCCATGGAACGACCTGTTTCGTTTGCCCCCGAAGATATTCGAGACGAGAAAGTCAAGGTTCTAAAGGCCATTCCTCCTATCAAGCTGTCTCAGACTGTATTGGGTCAGTATGATCGATCTGAAGATGGAGCCAAGCCAGCCTATACCGACGACGACACTGTACCCAAGGGTTCCAATGCCGTAACCTTTGCTGCGTTGCAATTGGAAATCCATAATGACAGATGGGAGGGAGTGCCTTTTATTCTCAAGGCTGGAAAGGCTTTGGACGAGGCCAAGGTGGAAATCCGCATCCAATTCAAGGATGTGGCCCAGGGCATTTTCCAGAGCATCAGCCGTAACGAATTGGTTCTACGAATCCAGCCTAAGGAAGCCATCTATCTCAAGATGAACTCCAAGTATCCTGGTCTTGGAACCCGTACCGTTGTCACGGATTTGGATCTGTCGTACCACCGCCGCTACTCGGACCTCAAGATCCCCGAGGCCTACGAGGCGCTTATTCTCGATGCCCTAAAAGGTGACCACTCCAACTTCGTGCGCGACGACGAGCTCGACGTGTCGTGGAAAATCTTCACTCCTTTACTACACAAAATCGATTCCAGGGACGCAGACCTCAAGGTCGAAAAGTACCCCTATGGCTCGCGCGGTCCTGCCAGCGTCAACAAGTTCCTCGAGGACAGAGGCTACATCCACGACAACTCCAAGAGCTACCAGTGGCCCGTCACCAAAGGCAACCTCTAAACCGCTACTAATTTTATTACTGTTTTTCTGTTTGTGAATATCTGTGTGTTTTTGTGCTATTCGAACGACCCCGTGCGTCGCCTCCGGCGGCTGGGCGCTGCCCAGACCCGTGGCTCCGCTTCGCGGAGGGCTGGCTGTGTGCCTGGCGTGGCTCGGTTCGTCGTCTCAGCACCTCCGCGAAGCGGAGCCACGGGTCTGGGCAGCGCCCAGCCGCCGGAGGCGACGCACGGGGTCGCGAAGCAGTGAGCCTGGCGTGGCTCGGTTCGTCGTCCGAGCACCTCCGCGAAGCGGAGCAACGGGTCTGGGCAGCGCCCAGCCGCCGGAGGCGAAGTAAGGGATCGCGAAGAAAAGGAGCTGGATCTGCTCTGAGGACCGGGCAGCGCCCAGCCGGCAGAGACAGCTCCTAGCAGGAGAGAAGTATACCCAAAATGCATAGTTAACAACAAAACAAAAGGAAACAACAACCACAAATGCAAAAGTTATATGAGGAGGAGGAGGAGGAGGAGGAGGAGGAGGAGGAGCTATAGCGAGGCCTTGGACTCGGGGTTGAACTTGAGGGACATTTCTACTCCGGCACGCACAAAACCACACTTTTCGTAGAAGAGCACGTTTTCTTCCGAACAGTCGAGAATAACCTTGTATGCTCCCTGAGACTTGCCGATATCGGTGAGAGCATGAATGATGTGCATGCCCAGTCTCTTGCCTTGCTCGCTGCGAGCAACGGCAATGTCTTCAATATGGGCCACGTTTCCACACTTGTGGATAAGCTTTCTCTCTACGACGGCCGAGCCCACACCCACGACCTGGTCGTATTCATTGACAATGACAATCGTAAAGTACGTGTCGTTGTGTCTGTGCCAGTAGTTGAACTGGGCCTCGAAATCTTCCTTGGGGATATCGCCCACGGTGGTGAGCACGCGAAGCACGTCTAGCACGCCTCGATCGTAGTCGGATGCTCGAATAGGCCGGATCTTATATCCAACCGGCAACTCATTGGCAATAGCTCTAGGAATGAGCGATGGGTGGAACAGAGGCATTTCCTTAGTAAACGAATGTGATGATGAGGGTCCCGACATGGTGGTGGTAGTGATAGTAGTAGTAGCCATTGTTAATGAGATTCAAAAAGAAAAGGTTTTATAGTAGCGAGTGAGAAACAAATCAATCACACAACGTGATAATTCAAGATTAAGATAAAGATAAATTGGTTCCTTTATAGCCTTGGATCACGCAGTCTATTTATATACATTTGTTTATTCGCTTAGATCTGGCTGGTTCGTGGCTGCGGGTGGTGGGTCTGCAAGCTTATTTTTAGCTGTTTTCAACCCAGCCGAATCCACATTCTCCTGCGCGTCTTAATTAGCCCCTTGCACCGCCTGAAATGCCTCCAATCCTCCTCCTCTCCATCACCATTATCGCTATAACGAAATCGCCTCTCCTCCCAACCTGCCTTTGGGCCAACCGCATACTGAGATTGTAGCTAATTTTAGTATGGTGGCTGGCTGCCAGCCTAGCTGCCTGCCCACGCGGCCTCCTCTTCCCATACCAGCCAGCTATCCCGCTTACCTTCCTCGCCCGCCTGCGCTCGCCCACGCGGCCTCTGCTGCTAACATCTACCCGGCCAGCACGTCCCCACAGCGGCCCATGCTGGGGTGTCTCTTCTGGTGTTTTTATGTACGCTTGGAAATGGTCAGCATGAGTTTCTAATGCCCCCCTGGGATGCCTCCGGCGGCCGGGCGCTGCCCGGACCCGTTGTTCTCGCTTCGCGAGAAGCACATGCTGGTATGGACCAGTTGGAGACGGTGGTGACGGTTCGTGGGGATCGCTCTAAACAGGCCAGACCGTTCCCTGCCGGCCAGGCCTTTAAACGTCGGCCCTCTCGCAAAGCGGCTGCCAACCCTCAGCGTCCCCTCACCGCCCTCCGCCCTCCGCCCTCCCCTCCACCCTCGACCCTTCCCTCCTCCGCAGGCCATTCTCTCCCCCACAGGCCATCGCACCCCACAGCTCGCAAAGCGAGCCCAACGGGTCCGGGCAGCGCCCGGCCGCCGGAGGCATGTCCCCCAGCCCCCCTGGGGCCCCCATCCCCACAAGCTGCCAGCGGCCTGCACAGAGCGGTAGCCGCGGGATCTCCTGGATAAGGAAGTAGAAGGTTAATCTAAACTCTAAAGTGGCAGAGGAGATGAAATATATGTGGGACTCGCAGGAGCAGGGGATTTGTGGAAAAGAAGAAGCCGTTTAACGTTTCACGTTCTGTTTGATTTGATTTCATTTTCGACAATTCAATTAAGAAGGAAAGTTGTTGACAGGCGTTATTTGTTGATTTACAGTTTGGCACTTGTTGCGAACAAAGAATTACCGCCCTCACATCTGAGACTCTGTTGTCGTTGCAAGCAGCAGGCAGCAGCAGCACAGTGATAATCAGGAGGTTGTGGTGTGGACAGGCACTGGAGCTGATCAGAAATCCCAGTTGACTCACACACTCACTCACAACAAGCAGGAAGCAGGTGTTACAAGTGTCACGGCCTTGTAATCTGTAGTAGCGTCAAGATCGCACAAACCAGATAAGATATCACGAATCAAACCATGTTTTCTGTCCTTTATGGCCGTCGTCGACGCTGGCTAAGAGCTAATCTCATTGCATTGCTAGCATTTGGATCGTTTATTTATTTTTTCCTCTTTACTGGTGGACATGGCGCTTTCGATTTGACTACAGTTCACGCTCTTACTGGTTCAAGTGGAGGTGATGTCGGCTCCTCGCCTCTGGTGTCAGTGCCATTACCTGAAAAAGAGCGACCGGCTCCTTATGTTGGTGGAAAGGGTCGCAAGAAACATATGCCTTTTGAACCACCACCATTTTCTGAACCCATTGCCTCTGCTAATGGTAAAGATGTTTCCGAACTGAATGATCAGCCTATCACACCTGCCACCAGACCACAGGGAGAGGTACCAGTAGCACAATTGGGAGAATTAGTAGAGGAAGCTCGATCAGCGAAAGCGAAAGCGAAAGTGGGGTTTGGAGGTGTTGGAGACACCACTGGAGGTAGTGGAGGTAGCATTGGAAGTGGTGCTGGAGCTAGTCCTGGAGGTATCGTCGGAGCCACAACTGGAGGTAGTGTCGGAGGTAGTGTCGGAGGTATCATTGGAGGCACCACTGGAGGTAGCGCTGGCGTGGGCTTTAACCCCAGTCATCCTGCCGTCGCCAGTGCTGGCTCCCCTGGCGTTCCCGAAGTGGATGATCTTGAAATTATCACTCATGGGAGCGGATTGTCGCGCTTGACGGGCATTGGAGGCTCGCAACTACAAAGCGTTCTTGAAGCTCCTAAACATCTGCCACGAAAGGAAAAGTTCCCAGTACCAGACAACCAGAGATTGTCTCTCAAGAACCCTCGTGAGCAACCAAAACAGTTTCCTAAAATCCAATCGGAGAACTTAAAGAGCGCTCATGACACCATTGATGAGACAACTGTTAAGCGACGCCTTGTAGTTAAAAATGCGTTTGTTGTATCTTGGAACCAATATAAACAATATGCCTGGGGCCATGATGAGATCAAACCTGTAACCAAAATCGCATCTGATCCTTTTCTAGGCTGGGCTGCTACTTTGGTTGATGCTCTAGACACCTTACAGATAATGGGATTACAGGACGAATACAAGGAAGCACTTGAAATGATTGCTAAAATCAACTTTACCACCACGTTTCGTATGGATATCCCGCTGTTTGAGACTGTGATTCGCTATCTTGGTGGCCTACTGGCATCGTATGATCTGTCTCAAGGAAATGATACGATTTTACTCGAAAAGGCTATCCAATTGGCCGATAACTTGATTGGAGCCTTTGATACTCCCAATCGTATGCCAATTACCTATTTCCACTGGATGGATGAAGAGTATTATAGTAGAAAGTATCGGGCCGGTTCTGATACTATATTCGCCGAGATTGGTTCGCTGTCTCTTGAATTCACAAGACTAGCTCAACTGACTGGTAACGACAGCTATTATGACGCAGTAGCTCGTATCACTGACGAAATGTATTCCTACGCGCCCAAATCCCAGATTCCTTGGCTATTCCCTCAATCGGTGGATGTTTCTGGATGTGAAACTTCTGCATATAACCCAGTTGTTGATCCTATTCAGGCGGTGGAAGCCATTAAACAATCCGAAGCGGCGGCGGTTCCAACGTTCCCTGATGTCGCAGTCCTTCCTCCAGGACCTTCTACAGATGATCCGGAATTTCATGTCAAAAGAGCCGTTATTGATGATTATAATAACGAACAGCAGGTTGTAAATGCAAACAACAACGGTGATGCTCCCATTCCCTCTTCTGAATCCGGTTCCGAATCCAGTTCTGGGTATCAGCAGCATCAGACTCCTCATATTGTGAGGTTGCAGGGCTCAGGAGGACGAGGTAGTCAGATTAAAATGCAATGTACTCCAGCTGGAATGAGAGATGGTGCCAGGGCCAAACCTCTGAAATATACAATGGGCGGTCTTACTGATAGTTCATATGAGTATTTCATGAAGGAATATCAATTGATCAATGGCATAGAGCCAAAATATGTTGAACTATATACTGGTATGGTTGAAGCTGCCAGACAACATCTTGTTTTTAAACCTCATGTCGAAAACAATGAGAATATTCTTTTCCTCGGTACACAGGATCATCTTAATGGGATTTTTCAAGAGAATAACGAAATGGCACATTTGACGTGCTTTGCCGGTGGTATGTTCGCCCTTGGTGGAAAGCTACTTGACCGTCCTGAAGATGTGGAACTTGGCAAACAAGTCACCGAGGGGTGTGTATGGGCGTACAATTCCACCCGATCTGGGGTCATGCCAGAAAGTTTTAGTGTACGACGATGTCCAAAAGATGATCCTTGTCCAGAGTTTGATTTCGACGAACTGCTGAAGAATAGGATATCCGGGACCGGTGGTAGACAGATGCCAGGTACCAGCGTTATTGACGATACTCGAGGTGGCCAGAGATGGCCAGTCATGGGACTTTATGATCAGCCCCGATCTTTCTTGCGCATGGATCCCAAATATATTATGCGTCCTGAGGCTCTGGAGTCGGTGTTCTATATGTACCGTATCACTGGAGATAGTTCATGGCAAGATAAAGGATGGAACATGATTGAAAGCATTTTGAAACTGACGCAACTCACCGACGAGAACGGTGAAGTCATAGGATACTCAGGAGTTCGAGACGTGACTAACGATGACCCAGAAGCTCACCAATACAATTTTGCAGATAATTGTGAGAGCTTTTGGATGGCCGAAACTCTAAAGTATGCCTATTTACTATTTGAGGATCCAGAGGTCATTTCTCTTGATGATTATGTCTTTAACACCGAAGCGCATCCATTTAAATTATCTAAGTAATATATCGTGCCTTACAAAGTGTCGTTTTTAGTGGCTGTGCACTGCCCACATTGTGCTGGCCTGCATAGCCAATTAATATCTACACGAGCTGATCAAATGAAACATCAACACTACATGTACGAGAAGCTTCGCACGCTCGCTC
>JANIWN010000133.1:0-18510 GCA_030555635.1 Sugiyamaella neomexicana | reverse complement strand
TACATCGGAAGACGACGCGTGGGCGTCGATAATTTCGACGTCCTGAGACGCGTTGTCGTCTTCAACGGACTTTTTTTTTGTATCTTCGCAATCAATTACTACATATTACTACGGACTCGAAAATTACAGAATTACAGCTCTAGTACTTTCTAGCCAAAGAGAGATTCGAAGAAGCCCGGGTAGCGCAATTGGTTAACGCGTTAGACTTCTATTTCTCCACTTTGAGTAGTGTCGAAAGGTAATCTGAAGATTGTGGGTTCGACTCCCATCTCGGGTGCTTCTTTTTTTGGACTCTAAACAACTGTACCTCACTTTCAACTGAGTATTGAGCTCCGCAAACTTTAATATAATTATCTCTATTGCCACTATAGAATCTTTTGTAAAGTGTAGCCAGCGAGTCAGAGACCTGTAGATGTATCAGCCCGTACCAAAAGATATGGGCAAGGGTGCATCTCGAGGAGAATTATATTTCAAAAAACCCAGTGTAAACCCCAGTGTGAACAAACATATATCCATACCAGATCAAAGAATAAACATGAGTGTAAGTAGATGGATTACATGTTCTACGTCTTCATACTAACCCTCGCCTAGGCACGGCAGAATCCCGAGATGGCGCGAATCGTCAATAATACGATACGAGGTATATGAAGTTTTCGTTACTACCAGTCACTCTAACTAACATATCCAGAATCACAAAACTTTTACAGCCAATTTTTTAAAGCATTAGATTCATATCGTCAGAACCTACCGCGCTTCTTACTGCCGGAGACCGCTATCGTATGGAATGGTACCCCTATTGGCGGACGAGACGCTTTCTTACACATGTACTCCACCATGCCCGATACCTTGCACGACGTCACAGATTTCAACGTCCATCCATTGCCTGGTGGCGCTGCAAATGACCATGACCTCAACATGATCCTCAACACCACGGGCAAAGTCAAATTCGGCACCGAGCGCGCCAAAAACCACTTTGGCTTCTCGGCCGTCTTCATTCTTAAACACGACCCGACGTCTCCTCAAAACCTGTACGTGTCATCCGTTTCGTACAGACTAAACCACAAACCCGACGATAGCACGCTTGAAATGTAAATATATATCTGTTTTCAGGCTTATGGGCTCTGCCTCCGGCGGCTGGGCTCTGCCCAGACCCGTGGCTCGCTGCGCTCGTGCGCTGGCATCGTTGGTCAACTGGAATAGGGGTGTACGGTTGATTTGCACGCGAAAAAGGTAGAATCCATCGCTCCGAGTAGTAAAGTCCATTCTCCTGGATCACTCTCGTCACCGTCGGTCGCAGTCCAATCTTGGTAGTGGTTAACGCCTGGTAACGCCGTTGAACCCTGACCCAGACGACAGGCTGACAGGCATCCGATAAGAGCCACAGATTTCATGCACCACTGACGGACAGAAAACCCGTAAAACCCGTTAGGAGCCACAATGGCGCTTACCACGGAGATCATAACATTCTCTCCTTCAATCGCGCACTCGCTCTCTGTTGGCGGTCTATTCATTCTTATTCACAAACCTGTGGGTATTCCATTGCCGACTGCCGAAATCAAGACCCGGCACCATCTTGCGTGACACTTTGTCAAGGAGATTATGGACGCGAATCCAGCGTCGGCAGCAGCCACCAGCCCGCCTCTCAAGGCCAACATCATCGAGGCGGGCGTGGCTATCGAGGGCAATCTGCACACCAGGAAAAGTATGCGACTTTCTGGGCGCTGCCAAGACCCGTAGCTCGCTTCGCTCGAAGCTCCACGGTTCCAAGCACGAGCGAAGCGAGCCACGGGTCTGGGCAGCGCCCAGCCGCCGGAGGCAGCGCCCGGTCCGTGTTCATCGCTCTTAACTAACCTGTATATACAACCAGGCTCGCGGAACATGTGTCTTCCCAGCGCCCCAGCGGCCCCGGGCGAGCTGGGCCAGAAGGCGACGGTGATTTCCTTTTCCAAGATCATCTGGGCGTCCCGGCTGGAAAACGTATCTGCGCCAGGCCATCCGCCGCCAGATGTGGTTCAGATTGTGTATGCGCGCAATAAGTCCAAGTCCAAGGTGGAGCTGGCCACTGTGAATATCCAACTGGCAAAGACAAATTATTTGCTGTCGGAGGATGACGAACTGCTGTCAGGAGGTACAGTTCAGAGCGTGTTTGCCGGTGGTGGTGGTGGTGGTAGCTCCAGTAGCATGGGGGTCAGCAAGCTGGATCCCGTACACCATATTATGAACGAAGCATATAGAGGAGTCAAGGCCGAGAAACGACTGCTTGTAATTATCAACCCTCATGGTGGCCAGGGCCGAGCCAAGAAGATATATAAGACGTACGGGGCACCATTTTTCGCGGCTGCTCATTGTAAAACTACCGTTGTGAACACGACTCATCAGTATCACGCGGCCAAGATCGCCGAGGAACTAGTGATAGATGTGTACGACGCAATTGTGTGTTGTTCAGGCGATGGCATTCCTCACGAGGTTATCAATGGCCTAGCTAAAAGACCAGATGCTCAGAGAGCTTTATCCAAGCTAGCCATCTGCCAATTCCCTTGTGGCTCGGGTAATTCCATGGCCATGTCATTAAATGGGTCTGCATCTCCCAGTTTAGCAGCTCTTAATATCATCAAGGGATTCCCCATGTCAATTGATTTGATGTGTATGACTCAGGGCAACAAAAGAGCATTATCATTTCTAAGTCAGACCTATGGATTAATAGCAGATGCTGATCTAGGAACAGAGTCTTTCAGATGGATGGGAGGTGCTCGGTTCGCATTGGGAGCGGTGATTCGGGCCTTGACCCAAGCCACATATCCGTGTGAGTTACACGTGAAATATGCTCATGAGACGAAAAAAGAAGTTTCCGACCATTTCAATCGATCGGTTCATTCATCGCAAATCAATATCGATGCATTGGCTAACCGAAGTAGAAGTAGCACGGTCCGGTCGTCCAACACTGGCCCGAATAACAACGGGAACCTGCTGCGAGATGCGCGAGATGCACGGCAATTCGAGTCGGGTAGTCTTTTCTCAAAACAACTCAAGTATGGTACTATCAACGACCCAGTTCCATCGGACTGGCAGTTACACTCAAAAGATAACCTTGGCTTCTTTTACGTTGGCAAGATGCCCTGGATGTCCCAGGATGCGCTGGTATTTCCAGCTAGTCTACCTAGTGATGGCACTTTAGACCTGGCCATGTGGAATTCGTCTATCGGACGATTGACGGCCATTGATTTATTAACAAAGATAGAAAAGGGTCGTCATTTCCATAGCGACGACGTCAGCTACGCCAAAATCGAAGCGTATCGTCTAATTCCCAAAATTACCAAAGGATTCTTAAGCATTGATGGAGAGTCATTTCCCCTCGAGCCTTTTCAAGTCGAAGTGGTTCGAAATGCGGCCTGTTTACTATCTACCACTGGTACCTATTCCAACACTGATGTGACTTTTTGAATACTGGCATGTTTTTCGTTTCCCCTGATAATTCCTGTTTGAGAAACCCATGCCCATGTGAAGGTCTCTCAGGACGATTTGTTTGAGATTTTGGCAGTTTCGAAACTTTTGACCTGTTCAAGATGTTGGACATGTTCAACATTTAACAAGAATTGCAAGAGGAATAAGAAGATATTCAAAGTCAATCAAGTGATAGTAATATGTTTGCTGTTTGCTGTTGCCGTGACACTGGCATATGCAACCGACTTGTAGTGCTTAAATAGCTTATATATTGTGAACAAGTTAAAGACTCCATCACTTGCACATATCTGACAAAGCTAGCGGACGCTGTATTAGACGAACAGAGGACTCAGAAGTTAACGTAACTGAAGTAGAAGCAGTTGAAAACCAGTCAGTACCAGTCCCCAATCTCTGCGAAGCAGAGCCACGGGTCTGGGCAGAGCCCAGCCGCCGGAGGCAACCCCCCCGTATCGAGTCTCGCATAAACTTAATACATTTCAACTTTTTTTTTTTTCAAATGACAAGCGGGATTAATAATAAAAACAACATATACAAAAAACATGATTTATTTAATGTGGTCTGTCGATGATTATTTCTTCTTTTCAGCATCGGCATCGGCTTTATCCTTTGCTCTCTTCTCACGAATGCCAGCATATTTAGCAGTGTTACGAGCAACACGAAGAGTTCGGTAAGCCTCAACGTTCTTGTCGTCTTCAGTAATGGCCCGCTCACTGAGAATAGTGGTGGTTTGAGCAATGGGGAAAGCCGAAGCAACAGATAATTGTTGCTTGGCAGCAGCAATCTCCTCAGAAGAAGCATCGCCAGCCTTGGGCTTACCAGCCTTTCTAGGGAAGACAATCAACTTAGCCTTGTATTCCTTCAGTCTGTTGACATTGGTCTCGAAACCTTCAACCGATCTGTTTTGACGTCTGTGGTCAACGGCAATACCAATGGTACGGGCGACCTTGCGGGGGATACCAGCAGCCTTGAGTTCTTCAAGAGTGAATCCTCTACCAGCACGAACCTTACGGTTGTATCGGACAGTGGGAGCACGCACAACAGGTCTCAAAAGATCCAAAGGACGAGGAGCAATCTGAGCAGCACGCTTAACACGAGCTACACGTCTGCTGACCTTTTTACCGGGCTGATCAAAGTGAGTCTTGACTCGCTCCTGCCAGTGCTTTCTGAAGTGGTTTTTGATGATGGGGTAGTTTTTTCCGATGGCTGGAAAAAGTTAGTATAAGCCACAACTTGATAAGCGATTAGAAATGATGACAAGATAGTGGGAATAGTAGTCGGTAGTAGGCAAAATGGTAGGAATAGTAGTCGGTAGTCTGTGGTTCGGCACAATTTGATGTTCATATCGTTGCTGGTTACATTGACTGAACATCTGCTTATATCGGACATTAAAGGATCATCAAGGAAATCCAAGACATTGTAATACAAGTCATGTCGTTGTCTCGTATATCGTAAATACAATCGAATAGCTTCTCTTCTTTGTTGTTTCCTTCATTCTGACTTTATCTTGTCGTTTATCTACGTCGAGTCTTATGATCCATCTGGAAACCATCGAAATCCTTCCCATCTTTATTCATCGTTCATTCTTCATTTCAATCGCTTCTCACTTTGTCTTGAAAACTACTTACCCATCTTTGCTGTGCACTATTTGTCGATTATGATAGTAAAGAGTCGAAAAAGTAGAACACTCACTAACAGACTTCGAGAGTATCTCTCAATAGACATTTCCATGTTTCCTGCATATGGGCATGTTCACGAAAAAAGTTCTAGAGTCGACTTCCCAAATAGGCATAAAAGATGAGAGTGACTGCTATTTTCAGAAGAGTGAAGAAAGCCAAGAGTCACGTGAACATATGGGGCACATGTCACGTGACGCATGTCGGGCGTGGAAATCTTATCTGATCTCCGTTCAGGAGTAATCGAGTCAAGACTGGATAGATAATCAACGTCTCTGTCTTATATAATTATATAATAATACAAAGAAAGACGAATTCTGTTAGATTCGACATGTTAGGGCAGGTTGCATTTCTACATTTTTGAAAGTGTCATAGGAAACCAGTTCTCTCACGATAGGATGCTCATCGAGTTACAGTTCTTATAGGATATAGCTCTATAATGCTAATATGTAACACCCAAATGAATATACTTTTACAAAGATGGAATGACAGAATCATCCTATCTTACGAGACCATAAACACATCTGTAATATGTACATATATATTATATGTCCGAAAGAGTACTACTGTGGCAGAAACGCACTAAAGGGAATCCTGGTCACATAACCGGTAGTAGGAAATTGAGGAAGTGGAAGCGAAGGGTACGAGGATGGGGTAGTAGGTGGTACCATATAAGGAGGTCTCTCAGGCCCAAATACCCGTGTATTCTTTTTTGGACCCGATGGCTGGGAATTGGCATTGGCATTGGAGCTCGTGTTTCCAACAGTTGTCGTCGATGGCACTTCATCTTCATCACCTACTCGCCGCAGTTCGCCAGCAATCCGATCCCATGTTTCTTTAAACTGGGAGGATTTACCATGTAGAGGACAGTCGTCTCCACAATTTCCAGACGTACCAGCTGGTGAATTAACAAACGACTTGGCATCTTCCAAAGTTGAAAATCCAAATAACTCTACTGCCGACCGGCCTTTCATGACTACTTCGAAAGGAGTACCTTCCAACTGTTGGATTTTAAGCATCAAACTCAAGACTTGTCGATGTTCTGCTGCTTTACGGGCCGGCTCGGTGGGAAAATCCTCGTGTAGGTGATTATATATGAATTCATCGTACTCCTCCTGATCTTTTGAATCATAATAATGAGACTGGCCGTCATCCTTTAGCTCCTCACCCTCATCGTCGTCGCTTACTATCTCATTGTATTCTTCATCTTCATCGAAGTCATCATCATAATCATCATCATCTTCTTCTTCATAATCATCATGTTCCTCGTTAATCCCCTGTTGGCTTCTCATTTCTCTTACCAGTGCTGTTTGTATTGCCAGGTCTGTTTGGATTTTAGTCTTGCTAGCAGCCAGAGTTCGACAAAGGTTCTCCAGGGTATTCACCTTGGATTTTAATAAATCCCGGTCACTCATAGTCTCCTCAAGCTTCTCAAGTCTGTCATGCATGCTGTTCACCATATCTCGCCCCCGGCTGTTCTCAGTACTGTATTCGTTAACTTTGCTGAAAAGGAGCTTCAGCTTCTCCGATGAGCTATGGAATGTGTTATGTGTTTTGGTTAGATCCCGAGACATTTTCTCGTACGAATCGAAAATCGAGTTGGCTTGCGCATGTGCTTCCGATGTTGCAATTACTTGGTCACGTAGCGCCTCTGCTCGCTTTCGTTGTGTTTCGGCAATTGCTCTCTCCTGCTTAGCTCGAGTCAGGAAGATCTGGATTTGTAGATCTTTATCACGAATTACGGATTTATAATATTTTTCTCTTGCCGCATATTGATCAAAAAACTTTCGCATCACTGATTTCATCTTGTCGGGGCTCAGGTTGGAGCCATTGGTTGCCTCACTACTGGATGAAGATGTCTTGACAAACAGATCTAATAACTGTCTCAGTCCAGTAGATTCAGGTCCAGAAGATAGTGATGTTTCTTTAGTAGATTGTTGTTGTTCTTCGTCTTTTTCTACAGGTATTGGCAAGTCAGCATAAGTTCCGAATAAATTCTTGAGCTGTCGCTGGGAATCTGCTATGTCACGTTTCATTGTTGTCATGTTTTCAGAATCTTTCTCGAGCTGTAGAATGAGATTGTCGCCTTTTAGTTTTAGCTTCTGTCGTAAGTCATGAATTTCAGTTTCATAATTCTCTTTCATCATCTCTACTAGTTTGTTCATTTCTTTTAAATCTGCTGATACTTGAGCGTATGCATCGTATGATATACCTAGGAGTTCACTAGAATTGTCCAGTTTCTTGTTTGCTTGCTCCAGGTTCTCCTTTGTTACGCCAAGTTGTCCCTCGACGTCTGCTAACTTGTCTTGAGCATCTTTTAGTTTAGTTTTATCCTCCATTAACTGCTTGTTCTCGTTCTCAAGCGTGAGAATTTTGTGTCGCATTCCTATACATATATGTTCGAGACGAACTCGTTTTATGAACTCGTCAGTTAGAGCCGTCTGGAGGTGTTCACGCTGTCGTTCAACGACGCCTCTAGCAGCAGACATTTCTAGAAAGTCCGATTGTAATTTGCTGATCTGAGCTTTCATCTTGCCACAATTTATCACTAAAGATCGTATTTTTGTTGTGGTGGATCTGTTAGTGAGAATATAGCGAACTGCAGTCTCAGCAGCATCTTCCACGATATCAACCAGATACTTGTGCTCGGACAGTTCATTGTAGTCCTGCTCATCCTGATTAGCAATAAAGACCTCCAACATTTTCATTAGTGAAAAATCTCTAGATTCGACATCTAAATCACTTTCTCGCTTTTCTCTCCATGATTGATGACCCGTCAATTGTTTGAAAACACGGTTCTGCATAAGAACATAGTCTTCTCTTGACATGGGCAAAGCTGGATGGCTCAGAGATGATCTGAGGCGAAGATTGGGTTCGTCTGGAACATCAAAAGTAGCTGCGTCTCGGGTGTTTGACAATAACCTTTGAATCGATGTCTTAGTCACAAGAGCATTTTCTTCATCGTCGTAGTCATCACCATCACCATCCTCCTCATCCTCATCATCATCATTATCATCATCATCATCATTATCATATACTAGTTCTTCTTCATGGGTTTTGCCATTTATAGGATGATGTCCATTATGTGTTACAGAGGCAGACGAGCCATCATCGATTGCCTTGGGATCAACAGCTGTCGGATGTAGAGAACCGTTTCCATTTGAGGATCCAGTAATGTCCGACCCACTTGTAGATGGTGAGATATGTAATTGACTCTGGGCTTTCTCTCTGGCCAGGAGATTCTGCCTTTTCTTCTTTGACTTTGATGGCATTCTTAATTCTCAGCTAACTAGATAGTTAGACACCTGAAGGTCGTTGGTTAGTCCTGGAAGCTTGATCAAGCCTCGAGCCACAGCTTACCATTCAATCGGACAAGCCATAAGACCAACTGTATAAGCGCCTTTTGAAGGTCGCAAAAGAAAGAATCAGAAGATTTAGGACCTCCAATAAACCACTGATTGGCCAATTGGACTCTTTTTCTTTGACAAAAATGTTCAAAGAGCACCCAAACAGATCCCACACTTGATACTATGCAAACGTTTTCCTCGAGATAACCTATTCTGCTTTCCGAGGCCTCTGAAATGTTGTGATAAGTAGACCTGTTCTTCTGTTTGCACGGGAAGTTCAAGGAGTAACTTGAAATTAGGCGTAGTAGATCTTTCAGGACTGCGAGATAAACCGTAGCCTCATACGCCGCATCATGAGGTTTGAATGATCAAGGGAGAAGGGAGTTAAATAGGCATGGATGGCAGCAGAATAATGTCATCTTTTGTTTTTTATGAAAGATCGATCATATAGAGGTTACAACATACATTATATACTATATATTAATATGGATTTTCAAGTTACGGGCTGTATATGGATTGTTGGTCAAAAAGTGAGGCTGCATAAATACCATTAATGCAGGTACAATAGGCTAAAATGGCTTAAATATATGTATATACTGTGACCTTCTCAATACCAATCTCAATACCCACTCAAGTTGAGTCTCACATGTTTACTTGTGCTTTATATAGCTTTTATATTATCGGCGTGAACGTGGAAATGATCTCCAGATCGACATAGATCCCAAAAGCAATGCTTCACCCTTGAGATGCCTTTTTCAAACTCGACTCCTATGCTCACATCATAAGTAATGTTTTTTCAAAGGTACTAGGAACAATTGCCAGTGACTTTTTGACCCGTCAGCATCTATACCAAACAGTGGGTCAGGAGCAACACCTGGATCAAAAAATAGGAATATATATTGTAATATTGTAAAATACTTATAAATGTAGTTATGCATCAAAGCTTTATTGAATAATATCAGATGAAGCCATATCATCATCCCAGTCCAGGTCTGTATTCACTTTGGGCTCTCTAAGTGATTGGAACCCGTAATCTCCTGACATCCAGGTAGTGAGAACCTGCAGCGTCTCCTTAGGCAGGTCATGGGATGCCAAATGCCCTGCTCCATAAACCCGCAAGTAAGACAAATTCGCATAGTTGATGAGCTCTCCAACATTTTCATTGTCTATCGTCAAGTTCACCGGTTTAGCAGAGAAAAATTGGTCTTGTCCTGGCCAAGAGATAGTCCTTGCAACTGCTCGATTACCAAGCCAATTATAAGTGCCATCAAGATCTCCTGCAAATATTAGAACTGGAATACCTTCAGATAGCACCTGTGTGAGATTGCGGTCCCCAGACGTCAACTGTACTCCAGCTTTGGCATAGATTTTGGCAATCGTTGTATTACAAGCAGTAAAGAGGTTTTTCCGAGCACCAACAGTACTAAGAACTTCGGGAAGGTTCATATACTCTTCATAATAAGTGTCTTGAGGATAGCATTCCGAAGTGAGATTTTGACAAGGCTGTTTAAGATTAAAATAGTTACCACTGAACTTGTCCATTGTCGCATCATTGCAAAATTCCAACGCTTCTGAGCATCGGCTGCCCTGTAAGCTACACTTTAGGATCCTATCAACACAGATAGGTGTATCCAGATCCATCTCAGCACATGTCTGCGAAGGCAATACTGGTGACAGACCACCATCACCGCAGAACATTGGCTGGATATACTGATACTGCAATTGTGCATTGATCAGTCCATTTCCAATAATTACTGTGCCTAATGAAAACAGTCGATCTTCATGAGATAATATCTCAGCTGCTACATCAGGAACAAAGTATCCTGCATCGGACTGGGCAAGCAGGTGTACCTTTAAACCTCTATACGCTGGAAAGGTTTCAAAGAACAAGTCTAAAAACTCGTAAACTTGCTCACCTGCTGATGCAAGACTTGTTACATCATTGGTGACCGTGGATAGCCCCGTTCCTGCCGGTTGATCAATGTAAATAATGCTGGCGTTGGAATTCCAGGCATATGCATTATAGAAATGAGACATGTTTGCTTCGATAATACCGGGAAATGTAAGCCAAAGGGCTTTCATGCCAGAACAACCAGGTCCTCCATTTAAGAACAGTATTACTGGATCGGTTTTTGGGTCATTTCTTGATTCAAAAAACCAGTAGAACAAGCTGTTTCGTGAGTTATCTACATCGATATACCCAGCAAATTGTTTAATTTCCGGATCCCAGCCCAAGCTCGAAGTGTCATTAAAAGTCACCAGTCCCAATACTGATGTAAAGAGTGAGAAGAGCAAGAAGCAGAGTTTGAACATGTTGTTCGGCTTTTGGTAGCTCTGATTACTTGTAGAACTACACCCCGTACAGACTGTGCCACTATATATTACTACTTCTTATATATTATGCCTACACCCATAATGAAAATCAGATGGCTATTATGTATTTTGATTGACGACAGAGCTGTTGTTTAGATCATGGTTCCCGTTCGCACAGCAACCGCGGCGATTGGAAGGGTCCCTGCATAGCGCATGGCGCATAGCGCATGGATCGGCAGATCTCGCTAATCCTTGTAATTTAAATATATGCACAGCGTTAAAAAGGGAATAACGCGACAATAAATTTATAATTTTTGAATGATCCCTGTTCTCAACAATATATAAAGCCCATATTTCGCAGAGATATAAATATTGGGTATTGAATATTACAAAAACAATGTCTAGAGTGATTCACTGGGTTCGAGAGTTCCCGGTTACCAAGTACGCAGTGGGCTTTTTTCAAGATGCTCTTGTTAGTACTCTTCGAACAGGGCCAATTCCCCAGCATGTTGCTTTCGTAATGGACGGAAACCGTAGATATGCAAACCAGCACCACCTTGAATTGCGCGAGGGCCACTATGCTGGCTTTGAGGCCCTTGTTGATGTTAGTACAGTGTAATTTGTCAAAGACTATGAAGAGTCATGACTCTAACTACCATAGATTATCGAGGCTTGTGACAGGCTTGGTGTTAAAGCAGTGACCGTGTATGCATTTTCAATTGAGAATTTCAAGAGACCCCGTACTGAGGTGGAGCAGCTGTTCAATTTGATAAGAACAAAGGTCGTTGATTACATTTCCGGGTCGAAATATAGCAGTGATCATCTCAAGGTCCGTATTTTAGGCGACCGTAGTCTTTTGGACGAAGATATACTCGATAAAGTCAACGAGATTGAAAGAAAAACTGCTAAAAACACCCAGTAAGTTTAGCGTGACTCCTTCTTTGCCATGTTCAGTTACTAACGAAGCTCAATTAGCATGATATTCAATATCTGCTGCCCTTATACTTCACGAGATGATATTACTCATGCTATTAGAAATATTACTACGAAAGTTGAAAATAACGAGCTGGAATCCGCGCAGATTGACATGGATTTGCTTCAGCGTGAGCTCCACACGGGTGAAAGCCCACCGCTGGATATTCTTATTCGCACCAGTGGCCACACCCGACTCTCCGATTTCATGCTTTGGGAAAGCAATATTAATTGTCATATTGAGTTTGTGGTCACTCTCTGGCCCGAATTCAGTGCCTGGGAGTTGTATAGAATCGTTTTGAAGTGGAGCTATGAAAAGTCAAAGGAGTATGAGTAAGTAGAGCTATTAATGGTGATGTGAGCCTTTCCTAACTATACCAGACGCTTGGAAATTCGCCAAGTAAAGCTACCACCGCCTCCTCCTTCGGTTTCGATTTCTGGTGTTAGTGCTCAAAATCCAGTTCAAAATCCGATTACCTCGCATGATGCCATTGTCCTTGATGCTGTTCCTAATGTTGTTGATTACGGTTCATCGATGCTGGATGCTGTTCAGAATGCTGCTGGTCAGGACGGAACATGATGAACAGCTTAGAGGGAAAGGTAATTACATATTTATGGATATCTATTAATATATATAGGTTAATGCTTGCGGTTTTTAACTCTCTTTCTCACTGATGTTTTCTTTTCAATATTGGAGTTTATGCTTTCCTCATCGGCACTTTTGCTACTACTATTTATATTGATTTGCGAAATAACCGTTTTCTTTTCCTTTTTGTTTCTTTCCAATTCCTTTGCTTCGTCAATTCTAAACTTATATCGAAGATAAACAACCACCTCTGCAATGAGAATTATTAGCGCTCCAAATACACTTAGCAGGGTACGCGTGGGAATCGAGTACCCAGCAGAAGATCCAGACCAGTACCAGATGGCAGCTGCTACCGATGCTACCGAAATCAGGATGTTGACAATAGCAGACAATTGCTCTCGTACCTGTTTTGCTTCCTGGCCGAATGAGGGGATGTGATCCTTGTTGGACGATAATGACAATGTCATTTCAGGGCTGATCATGCTCTGATATTCTCGCTCAGCCTGTTCATTCTTTAATCTTTCCATCTGTTTCAAAAATTCCTTTGATTTAGGAGGCGGGCTCGGTTTAGGAGCTATATATACATACGTCCCTTTGGTCAGTTCGGCCAGTCGATACATGGACTTATCTGGATACGTCAATTGCAAGTACTTTGAGATTTCGCATAGATGAGAGTGAGAAATGCTGCGAGCTTGCTCCAACACGCATGGAGACAAGTCTCGCCGTAATTTCTCATACTCTTTTAGGGCCTCATCAATCCTCGGAGTAATTACCAATAGCACCATCTCAGTTGGTGGATGGAATTAAGAGCTATGGCCTCTGGGTGGCTTGCCTTTGCTTTACAAAAAGATAGCTTTATGCATGTGGTAAGTTTGGAGAAGCAGGAGTGGTGGACTCAGCTGTACTTCGGCTGTCCAACCGAAGATTGATTATGGGTCCATTTCGTTGAGGAAAATATACTTTTGTAGCGCATCGCATATGAATAGTACATTATCATATTCATCGTGCCACAAAATGGTTTAACCTTGATCTGCACATGATTGTGCTATATCTATTCTCCAGCTACCGATGATAATGCCCGGGCACTCCAAATGCACAGGTGAGATGGATAACTGGATAGCTAGATAGCTAGATAGCTAGACAGCTAGATGACCGGATAACTGGATAACTGGATATCTAGATAAATTATATCAGAGATCATCCATGCCTTTGCAGCGGTCAGCTCCAGCTCCAGCTACATGATGTATATACTTGTGGACCGTCCTCTATTTAATGCAGTATAATACTATTAAATATGACTGTTGGCTGTAACAGTAAGCTCAGATATCTCCTGACAAAGTTCAGAATAGATGGTACCAAGCATCCCCGGATGAACTACGTCAACTCACATCTAATAACGGGTGGTGCTTGGCAACACTCTCAGCAACCGTGATTAACTTTTTACAACGGTGGCTTTTAACGACCATACTTGAGCGTTGGTGACTGCTCCCTAAAGCTCGATGGTGTTTCCAGGAAAACTACTTTGCGCCCTGGCATGGGCTAATATGCTAATGCTCGTAGTCCCAAGTCTTGGTCTAAAAAATCAGTTTCATCTCTAGATAAGAATAGTTGATACCTGGAAAACTGGATATGCGTTTTTATTATCTGCCTGATTATACCCTGTACCATTGTAACGGTGATAGGTTCTACGGAATAACCACTAAACAAATTCCATGCAGAGACCTTTTTTTATACATGACCCGACAAGAAACATTATTACTTAGAGATCCTCACAACAAATTGATAAATCGATATGTTCTTCTGGTTGCAAAAACAGCCGGGAACGAGAGTAATACATACTAACAGCGTTACTGATAATCATTTAAATTCATTCCAGCAATAGTGACTGTCTCCGTCATCGCTCGCTGCTCATGGATACCGCCCTAAAGCAAGATTCATGTGAGATTAAATGCATGTCTATGCAATTCCAGTGTGGGACCCAGATTAACTAATGGGGATATGAATTAATTCGGTGAATAAACAAAAAGATTTCGCCCCTTGCGTTCGAGGGCTGAATCTTATTGTCGAACTGCAACAGCTGTACACAAGCAGCAAATTAATTGAAGGACATGGTTTTCGATAAAGCATATACCAGTTCAATAGACAACGTTTCCTCCTCTCTATGTATCCAAATAGGAAGGAGACACAGAATCCTGATTGATTTAGCATTAAAAGGCAAACATACACCGAAAGTGTGCGGGCGCACACTTTCTGTATAGATAATTATTGTCAATGGAGGCTGAATGATTGTAACAATTACAAAGCTCATGCCATTAATATTTCAGTTGCAGTTTATTCCGTTTCCATGCAGCTTTATAGCATGCCCCTGCTGAGCCAGCAGAATGGTAGAGTTACAATGGTGGAGTTAAAAAAGGCTGCTGTTGCTCAAGCCCCTTCAAACCGGAAGAAATAATTCAATTCACAAGAGAGCATTCAATGATCTTTCCAAAGGAGTGGTATTTTTGGGAAAGAGACATCTATATTGCGAGTTTCTTGTTATCTTCTCTGAAATAACTGAAAGGTCAAAAAAAAAACACACACACACACTAGGAGCAGTAAAGGATTGGTTACGGGGCTTATATTGTCTACTGGCTGGAAATATGAGGTGGGAATTACAGGAGACAAAATGTAGAAGCCTAACAAACCCCAGACATCTGATTGCTCCACATATGGTCACACTGCTTTTTTTTTTGTTTTTACACGACCGTGCTTAGACGATATATACGATAGATGTTATCTATAGTTTGTCGTTCTCCAGTATGTTTGCTAAGCGAATAGAATAATCTACCTCACTCTTTAGCAGACCGACGCCTAAATTGGACAGCTAGGAAAATATGGATATCTGCTTTTCAAATGTTACATATCCGAGCACCAGGGGAACTACATAATAGTCGAGCCGAAATTTAAAAAGGAAAAAATAAGCCGTAAAAAAGAAACTCTAGCCAGATTTAAAACCTGGAAAACGGCCAGGAGGCACATCGTCATTACGGCCCCATAACAGAACTAAGTTTTAATTAAGGAGCACGCTCTTAAATCATGAGACAAGTTTAGGTTTTGAACTGCTAACGGTGGGTCCAAGCAGATTCGTAATGTAAAGAGCGGTACGGTTGAACCAGGGGGAGGCGTTGCAACTTAGGTTGTTGTTCAGGGCGAGAGCAGGGGCAACAAAACCAAAAGAGCACAAATACTGTCATTTCACATGGCTTGGAAACAGATCTCACCCTTTGGAAAAATGCATTCACTTGAGTGTGTACGCAGGGTTGGATCAGATCATCAGATCATCCTTCAATGCTTTCTCTCCTTTGAGTAGATATCGGCTCGTTCTCTCCTGTTTGATGGCGCATGCACTGCTGGTGGATGTTCACGGTAAAGGACCGCTCGGTGCTATATCATCATCTATCATCTATCATTGTTCATATACTTTATGCTATTTTACTAAAATATTGACAGGGTTCATAATTGCCCAGCAAAACAAAGGGTGGTGGCATTCCTGTGCACTACTTTACCAGACCGCCTTGCTCCTTCTTCAATGACTTTGCAAAAACATGCCGTCTAATCAGCTCGCAGCTCGAACCACCTATTATCGAGCTTCACCCAAACTTGATACGCATTCCTAGGGTGAATGATCAGCACCCATAAACTTCCTCCATAACCTTTAAGTTTATGCAACAAAAATAAACTATACGCAGGATGGTCCCAACATCTTGAAATAAATAATGTTATTTCTTTTTTGTCCGAGGGATCACTTTGGGTAGCTGCTCCAGGTTTCGCATAACATTTATTTGCCCATCGAGAAATAACTTGGACCGGTATGAAGGGCAGATAGTCTTACTGTCGAGTATATATATATATATATAAAGAAGCGAGCCCTGGCGAGTTGTCTTTATTTTTTCTAAAAAGCTGTTAATAACTTTAATCAAGAAAAAGTAATACAAATACAAATACAAGCATAGGTGAACAATTTATTATCATTATATTTTTCTTCAAGTTCTTTCTACTATTAGTGGGAGCGGACGGAGCTGCACAATAAGTTAGCAAACACGTTGGGCAGACGTTATGGATCTCAGCTCGATTTTGAATCACAAGGAAAAGCCAGAACCTGGTAACCACCCATCTCAATGTCCTTCTTCAATTTCCATTAATACTGATAACAGTAAAGAAAATAACAACGGTCCACCCAAGATAAAATGTACCACTGAATTATCCTCTTCGGCATCTTCATGTTCTATAAACGACGATGAAAGTCCCCATCCATCTCCTAGCTCAAGTAGCTGCACGGATAGCTCACTGGAATCGTACTCATCTGATGAAGGAGATTCAGAGTTGACAGTACGTTCTGAGCGCCATCAAGGGTTTGTGAACTACAGTAGCTCTAAACCAGCTGTATATTATTCCACCCCTAGTTCACCTACTTTGAATGATGGAGGTAAACCAGTTTCGTTTGTGAACACTGGAGTGGCGGTGGATTCTCGTCAAAATCAAAACATACCGCCTATTCAGTCTCAGTGGAACCCATTTTCTTGTCCGAGAACCAACTATACATCTACATGCCCCCCTCTCCCCCCTCTGCAACCGCCCCCAATGGCTTCACATTTTTTGACCCATTCTGCCAATGGTTACACATCTGTCAACCTACCTTCGATTATACCACCTGTGAGCAACAAATCTGCCTACACTTCATATACGACTAGTCTTCCAAGGGAACAATTATCATCCAAGCCTCCTCCTCCGCCAAACTTTCCACTCGACTACCGCCAGTTCAATGTCCGACTGCCACTGATTTCTGTCCCCACGAAAAGAATGACTAGCAGTCTAGGCTCAACAGCGCCAATGAAGCCGTTTTCTTGTTCAACTTGCGTCAAGAGATTTGCTAGAAAGAGTGACCTTGTGAGACATGGTATGTTAGGTTATCTGGACTGTAAACTTATTATTATTATTATGAGTACTAACTGAATTTGTAGAACGAATTCATTCTGGCGTTCGACCAAATCTTTGTACAATCTGTGGAAAAGGATTTATTCAGCGGTCGGCGTTGACTGTTCACACTCGAGTGCACACTGGCGAAAAGCCTCATAAGTGTGATGTCTGCAATAAAGCTTTTAGTGATTCCAGTTCATTGGCTAGACATCGAAGAGTTCATACTGGAAAACGTCCATATGCCTGTGATTTTCCCGGCTGTATAAAGACCTTCACCCGTCGTACCACGTTAACGCGCCATTTCGGGTCTCATGGCGGGTCTCAAAAATCTAGCCGACTAGGCAAGAGGGGTCAATCTTTTCTATTGACTTTGGATTCTGGAATTATCAAAGATGATTCTAGTAGTATTAACTCGTCTCCAATGTCGCCGCCCGCCCCCATCGATTGCTCCAACCCTAGAGGGATTGCGTCTTTTCAAGGGCCAGTCGAAGGCCGGCCCACTAACGCCAACTCACAATCCTATTTGTATCAGCACTATGTACCACCCGGTTCAAGCGATTCTAGTACTAATGCCAGTACTAAGTGTAACAATAGCTACCCCCTCAAAGGCCGAAAGCCTTACGTTGACCAGGGGGCAGGAAACAATTATGAATGTAGATCACTTGGTTCGGATCTCGATAGATCGGTCGCAGCCAAGAACAGGCTCGCTACTCCTTTGCGTGCCGTATAAAGGGGGGGGATGGTTTTTTGTACGTTTGCATAAGGTTATGGTTGTTTTGATTTTTTTATCCACTTCTATTGTTTTTTTATCTCTTTCCTACCGCACATCGACGGGACAACTCGTATAATTATTTATTATCAATGAAACGAATATCAGATTTGATTTAGCAGCTCCCAAGAGAGCCCATTCTCTTTTCAAGTCCTCTATTCAAGTAAAAACTGGAGAAGTGACTGTGATCTCGCTGGATATGCAGCACAAGCATACAGGTATAGGGGTATGCACTTGTTTAGGAGCGTGGATTAATTTAATCTTGCATTGGATTCGCATGTCATTTTCTTTTTTCGAGGCATTAGGCCTCAATAGGGCCATGACCCAAATGTTTTCTATAAAGCAGTAAACATATAGATACCATCCATATTCAGAAAAAAACAAAGGAATAGAATAGTTGCCATAATTTTCTACATTGGCCTGATAACCCGA
>JANIWN010000132.1:0-18508 GCA_030555635.1 Sugiyamaella neomexicana | reverse complement strand
CCTGCTCCTGCTCCTGCTCCTGCTCCTGCTCCTGCTCCTGCTCCTGCTCCTGCTCCTGCTCCTGCTCCTGCCCCCTTTTCCGCTACACGGAGATCTCTCAAAGATTAACGTTAAAGTTTACAGGTTAATTTTAAATGGCGTGTACCTGCGTATAAACGCTTCTTCTTCACTACAATGGTTCTCAAACTCAGTTAAACTTAGTCAAGAGATCTTGATCAGTGTTTAATGGTGGCAACCTGATAATGACTGCGAGGTCCAGCCCAGTTGATGCTTCGAGCATGATTCAACTGCCGTTTAATCTCGGCGATAACTTTTGCTATTTGCAGGAAGCGCCTGCATCAATTCCGGCCGATCGCAAGTTTCAGCCCCTCTTCGCCGCCGGCTAGCGAGCCCGAGCCCCCACGCCTGCGCGGCTGACTTTAACCTCTCCACTCAGACACGTTGGGACCGTTGCAACGTTGATAAGGCGATAGTGGTCGATATTGCGCTGTCACTGTCGCTGGCGCTGGCGCTGGCTCTGACTCTGACTCTGGTACAGACGGTTTACGCCTTAGCACGAAGACGGACGACCATATCGGCAGCCTTGAATTAGGTTGTTCAATTACATCACTCGGGGCCTCGACCCTCAGTCCAGATGTCGGTGCATAATCAGCCCATCAGACCACTGGGGATGCCGCTCCATGGAGCCTGTGCCGCCTTTAATGGGGAGATCCAACTGCCTCGATAGGCACGAGTACCGAATGGGAAGGACAAAGCCTCGAACAATGAGATCCGAACTATACTGAATGGGTATATTGAAGGGTTCCAGAAGGGCTGGACCCTACAAATCGATATAGCAAAGAACGTGCTGTTTCATGATGAAAGAGGCGTCTGGTTCTCACGCTTCGAGCGCAGCTCGAACAACGGGTCTGGGCAGAGCCCAGCCGCCGGAGGCAGAGCGGGGGCAGCCCATGAAGCGATAAGAGGAGAGCAGATGATATGGGCCCTGCAGGCCGGATGGAGGACCCTAACCTGTTTGAGGAAATTCAGGGGTAGCTAGAGGTTGAGTGAATAGCGAGCGATTTGATAATTGGTCAAGTGTGATAGTGGTAGGATGGCACTGGATTTTGTGGGACATCGATGGCATCGCTAGTAATTGGATTGGCAGATGGAATTGGCGTGCGTCTTGAGATCACCAGAACCGATGTATAGAGCAACCAGCAGAATGAGTCGTCAGCCATTGTATAGTAGGTGAACTTGACTACCTGACTGCCTGACTACCTGACTACCTGACTACCTGACTACCTGACTACCTGACTACCTGACTACCTGACTACCTGACTACCTGAACGTTTGTCTTCCTGTCTACCCAGCCCTTACCGCACGGCTGTGCATATCGAAACCCATAAGCTTCGTGTTTGTTCCTTTAATCATGTTGATAAATATTCAACTTGTAGGTCAATTATTATGAAAATTGCATTTATCCACCCAGATTTAGGAATTGGCGGTGCTGAAAGATTGGTCGTGGATGCAGCAGTCGGGCTACAAAATCTGGGCCATCAAGTCACTGTTTACACAAGTTATCACGACAAAAACCATTGTTTTGATGAGACGAGAGATGGCACATTGAAAGTGGTGGTAGAGGGGAATAGTGTGGTACCTCCCAAACTATTTGGAAAATTGGCTATTTTATGCGCAAGTCTACGCCAACTCCACTTGACAAGAAATCTAATAAAGAGCTCGGTAGGAGACGATTATGATGTTTTTATTGTCGATCAACTGTCCATCTGTGTTCCGTTTATTAGACTGTTTCTAAAAGGAAGAATTCTATTTTATTGTCATTTCCCTGATCAGTTACTAGCAGAGCGAACAAGCACCGCAAAAAAATTATATCGAATTCCCTTTGACTGGTTAGAGGCTTGGTCTACAGGCATATCGGATGTCATTGTAGTTAATAGTAAATTCACCCGATCTGTTTTCCAAAAAACTCTGTCTGGAATAAGGCGAGTTCCTGAAGTTATATATCCAAGTGTCGATACCACCATGACTATTATAGACAAGACCAGCATCATCAGCATTCCATTTCACACCCAGAAAATCATTCTGTCCATTAATCGATTTGAGAAAAAGAAAAACATCGAATTGGCGATAAAATCGTTTGCAATCGTCGCTCGAGATGAAAAATCTTCGGTATTATATATTGCTGGTGGATATGATCCAAGGGTAAATGAAAATATCGAATATTTAAAACAACTGCAGAATCTAGCCGACGAATTGAATCTCAGCCATACCACCATCTTTTCATCAAACGAGCTAAACAATATATCTACCAGAGTGGTGTTTCTACCGTCTGTGTCGTCATCGCTTAAAACTGCCCTTCTTCAGCATGCTCTTCTTCTGTTGTACACTCCCTCGTATGAACATTTTGGAATCGTTCCTTTAGAAGCAATGTTATACGGCACTCCAGTGCTAGCAACAGATACAGGAGGACCACTAGAGACTGTTGTCAATGGGGTTACAGGTTGGAATCGGCCTCCTGATAGTGTTTTATGGGCCAAAGTCATGAAATACGTTGTAATGGTAATGTCTCAAGAGGCGCGCCAACTTCTTTCATCAGCAGCTAAAAAAAGAGTCAAAGAGCATTTTTCCACCACCAAAATGGCTAAAGAATTCGAATATCAAGCTATTGCTAGTATCAAGGTCAAAAGGCAAGATATTACCAAGTTTAACCAGTTTTTAGAGTTCTCACGGGCTATTTTCGTTGTTTTAGTGGTAGTATTGATAGTCACTATTTTCAACAAGGCCAAGTAAGTCTTTGACACCCCAATTTAAGGCACTTTAAAGAATGCTAGTTTTAATAAATAAACATTACATATGCAGAATAGAACAGTTGTTTTATCCTGGAGTAGGCGAGGCCTGTCCAGATTGAGAAGATGTTGATGTGATTATTTTATGTTGTGGTTGTGAAGATGGTGTCGTGGTGACAGCTTCTAGTTGCTGTTGACGAAGGGCCGCAAGATACGCCGTCCTCTGGACAGCTGGAGGGCGAACAAAATGCAAATTTGAAGGAGTAGCAGGATTAAACGCAGACGCTCGACCCAGAATACGTCCGATACCTGGAGGAGACCCTTTGGGCAATAAAGCATTAGCAAACATTTCCCGCATACGAAAGAACTGGCTCTTGAGGTGAGTAGGGAAAATCACTGCTCGTTCAAGTGGAATGGCATAGGCTCTTTGAACACCTTCCATGACCTGCTGTACTTCTTCATCGGGATTCAGGGGCGTGGAGCCTCCTAATGCTTCATTCTCATCTGCCAGTTGTTGAGCAGTACTAAGACTGGCCTGCTTGACTTGGTTCTTACGCTGATACTGGGCTAAAAGGATGTCGTATGGAGCCGACCGACCTTGAACTGCCCTCTTAGCACCCATTGAATGAGTCTTGCACGTTAAAGATCGGGCACATAAGCCGCCAGCAGGTAGTACCACACCACATTGGCGTTCGACATCCACGGGAGCCTTTAATTTGACTGGTTTGAAGGTTTTTTCTTTTCTTGACTTTTTAAATTTTTTATCCGGACTGGTATCACCACTGGATGCAACTTCAGAACCTAATGAACCATCTTCAATAGGTGAAGCAACTCTCGAGTCAACCGTACCGGTTATGGTGGTCGTCGTCGTGCTAGATACAGTGTTAAGGGAATCATTGACGGATAGTTTGCGTTTCTTGATATAACTTTTCTTTGTCTTTTTGGGACTTGTATTATCATCGCTGTCAATAGATCGGGATTCTTCAGGAGTGGGCGACGAGGTCGCCGAATGAGAGTCGGCCCATTTTCTTTTGAGAAGTCCATTACCTTTGTCTTCTACCACGGTGGTGGTTTTTTCTCGTCTCGAAGTCAGTTTCGGACATATTAAATCCACATGATATTGTAATGCTTCAGAGAGAAATGGTTTCCGACAATGAACACATAAAACGTAGTCTAATTTTGATGTGAGAAGATTCACAGGCGATAGTACAGACCGTTCCCACAAGTTGATTTTTGGATGTGCCGAATCAGAGGTGGGTTCAGAATAGTTTTGTTTCTGCTTGAGTCGGTATTCCTGAGATTTTTCCAAATCCTGTTTTTCAAGCGCAAGTGCATAATCTTGCCATACTGTTGGTGGTGGTGATGTCAATGACGATGAGCAAGGTTTGACACGAATGACCACTTGCGATGCATCCGATGAAGTAGCAAATGCTCTTTCAAGAAGATGACGATCAGCCTCGGTAGTGTTTGTGCTAACTGTAGTCATTTTGGCTGGGCATAATGCGAACCAATATCACAGAGATCTAAACAGAAGGTCCAAACTGTTTTATCTTTCAACTCTTTTTTGCAGACATAAATCAGTCTAATTACTCTACAACCTAGTGGTAAAAACTGCTGTCTGAAAAGAGCCACAACCTAGTCTTTGATCCAACAACACAGGCCAAATCTCTATATACCTAGTATACGTAGTATTCGAATCTAGTAGTTTTACAGTGATTTCAAAGGTCCTATCGAATTAGGCATAAGGTTAAGATTACTTGGGTCCAGATTGATGCAAGTGTTTACGAATGCAACAAGATGAACTGCAATATTACCCGGATAAATATCTTCATGCGAGAATCGGATAAGAGCACATTAACAGTAAATATAATAGATGAGAAAGTAAGAAGTAAGAAGTAATGAGTAAGGGGTAATGAGTAATGAGTAATGAGTAATGATAATGAGTACTGGGTAATGAATAATGAATAATGATTAAAATAAAAAGTTGGTTTGAATGTTTTTGAGTAATGGCAGTATGCGCATGAGGAAACATTGATTTGATAGTGAGAAAGAAATTGTTTATTTATGTTAATCTAGGAGAAATCGTTTCTGAGTAACAAGCACGGTTGAACCAATTGAATTGAATACCACTCAAGGCATCATGAGACCAAGACCGTCGGGCCCTCTTCATCATCTCACCCCTGAAGCTCTTATCTTGATAGAGGTAAGGTTATTTTACTAGAACGAGAGTCGGCGGATTAAAGAGGATTAAGGATTAAAGACTAAAGGATTGATTAAAAGATTAAAAATTAAACGATTAAACGATTAAGAGATAGAATAAAAACTAAACGATTAAACGATTGACTAGTGTTTATGAAAGTGTTTCTAGAAACACTTTCATATATTCACTATATAACATATATATCGATCATGCACTAGTTACTCACCGATTATGCCATTGACACGTGACCTCGGGGCTTATCAGATAATTCAATTCTCAAGCTTTCTCATCCCTGAATTATAACCATATCACCAAATGATTGAAACTAAAAACCTCGTGTATACGTTTCCAGATTCTACAGTCGGAATCCATCCTACTTCCTTCAGCTTGCCTTCAGGTTCACGATCGCTGCTGATTGGTGCCAATGGAGCGGGAAAGAGCACCCTACTCAAGATTCTCGCTGGTAAGACATTGGCTAAAAATGGAGCAGTGTTTATTAATGAAAAAGATCCGTTTCGAGACGGGATTCAAGGAATTACATACTTGGGAACTGAATGGGCAGTAAATCCAATGGTTCGACGAGATATTCCCGTCACTCTCCTTCTAGCCAGTATAGGAGGGGATTTATTCCCCGAACGACGAGATCAATTGGTGGATATTCTAGATATTGATCTCAATTGGCACATGCACGCGGTCAGTGACGGTGAACGTCGCCGCGTTCAATTGGCCATGGGGTTACTTCGTCCATGGGATATTCTACTTTTAGATGAAGTGACGGTGGATCTGGATGTGTTGGTAAGAGCTAGGTTACTGCAGTTTCTTCGTAGTGAAACAGAACGAAGATCTTGTCAAATTGTAAGTACCTGTAATGAGAAGCTTATACGGCGAGCATCGTATCGTGGTGGCCGGGATGCCTCCGGCGGCTGGGCTCTGCCCAGACCCGTAGCTCGCTTCGCTCGGTCGCGTTTACTTGCTACCAACAAATATCTAACCGATATAGGTCTATGCTACGCATATTTTTGATGGTCTAAGTGACTGGCCCACTCATGTTGTCCATATGCACATGGGACAAATCCTATCAGTTGATACATATGATGATATATGTCCAGTGAATCCCAATACAGTCAGCAAAGGCAAACATCAGAACAGTTCTTTGCTTGAATTAGCTTTAGGCTGGCTTCAAAAGGATCTCGACGATCGTGGTAAACGAGGCGAAAAGCGGAAATGGGCCGATATCGAGAAGGATCTATTACAAAACGATTTGCTGACTACCGCCAATGCCAATAGCAAGGTCACCACAGGTAGTGAAGGATTAAATAATTATTTTGGAGCTTTACGAGGTCATGTATAGACGTCTGCCATTTGCCATTCGCCCTTCGCCCTTCGCCCTTCGCCCTTCGCCATTCGTCATTCGCCACTCGCCACTTGCCATTCGCCAATCGACCATTTGACCATTTGACCTATTAGATAACCCCTTGATATTTGACTTTTGACTATTACTATGGTACTATTTGACTATTCGATACTACTAGATATTAGATACACTAGTATTAGATACATTAGTATTAGATCATTAGTACTGGATACATTAATATTAGATACATTAGATTAGATACATTAGATTAGATACATTAGATTCGAATTATTAGATGCTGTTAGATCATTCTAATCCACCATTCACACTGATGTAATTCAGAGGTCCAGATCCCGGATCACTCATCAATTCAGGGCCCAGAACCACCGCATGCCCTTCGTTAACTTTTCGTTAACCTCGTAACTCGCAACTCGTAACTCGTAACGTAACTCCATTCCCATCCATTCACCTTTCCGTGTTACCCCGGTATACCCCATATCTACCCCTGAAACTGTGCCTATCCATCCATTCTATTCTCCCGACACTTCGGAAGCACACCCATTTCGGGCCGTTCGTATATATCGCTTATCTCGCAAACTATAACCTACTTTCGGGAACTGGTAGACCAGATCACTGGCAGCTGTCAAGGGTAAATGCCCGCTTTAGGCGGGCACCCAAGTAGGGCTGAGCCAGTGACATTTTTGGTCTCCGAGTATTATTATAAAAAGCTATAGGAGACATTTATATAAATATATGGCCACTATACAATCAATAAACCTTGTGTTGCGCGTGCGTGTTGCAGTTGTGCATTTCATATTCTCAGTCCACTTAAATCATCAGCTAACATCAATTTGGTACTAGTATATAAATAGGTTTTGCAAAGTGTGAAAATTGGAGAGTCGGAAATTATATATTCACACCAAACCATGGACGTCGTTTTGGAAATCCTCGATACTTTTGTCCTCGACAAGGCTTATGCCCAGGCATTTCCAAAAGATGGAGCAGTTGCCCAGTTTCTCAATGACCACTTTTCAAAAGCCGTGAACCACGCTTCACACCAATCGGCTGTTGCAGCCAACTTTTATAACCAAACAGTGGCTCCATCAGTAGACTTGTTTGTAAGTAATTACATGCCACCAGCAGTTTATAAATGGGCTGTGTCGGTAGGATCCAACTCGCTGAAATTGCTTCCGTCGTCACAAACAACCCGTCATATTTATGGACGAACTCCCACATATTACTTGGACCCTTCAGAATACGCGTCGCAGTCACTATTCACGAGGGATTCCATTTTCCGACAATCATTATCAATCTTCTTAATCACTTGGATTTTTGGCTATATTTTGTATCTACTTGTTGCTGGTCTCAGTTATCAATTTGTTTATGACCCGGAAAACTTTAAACATCCAAAGTACCTCAAGAACCAGGTCCGTATGGAACTTCGTCAATCACTGACTTCGATTCCTTATATGACGTTATTAACTGTTCCATGGTTTGTTGCCGAACTACGAGGGTTTTCCAAACTTTATTGGAATATCGATTCTTATGGTATGTGGTACATGATTCTACAATTCCCTCTATTCATTCTATTTACAGATATGAATATTTATTTCATTCATCGTTGGCTTCATATGCCTGGTGTATACAAGAGATTACACAAGCCTCATCATAAATGGATTGTACCCACTCCTTTTGCTTCTCATGCTTTCCACCCAGTCGATGGCTATATGCAGTCTCTTCCTTATCATATATTCCCATTTATTTTCCCTCTTCAGAAAGTGGCATATGTTGCTCTATTTGCAGTTGTCAATGTGTGGAGTGTTATGATTCATGATGGTGAATATTTGGCCCATGATCCAGTTATCAACGGATCCGCTTGTCATACTATCCACCATTTGTACTTTAATTACAATTACGGTCAGTACACCACACTATGGGATAGATTAGGTGGTTCTTATCGTACGCCTGATAAGGAACTGTTTGATAAATCGGCTAAAATGTCTGCTTCTACTTGGAAGAAGCAGAGTGATACTATGGAGGCCATTCGTAAGGAAGTGGAAGACGACGTCGATGAACGAGAGTATGCTGGCGAGATTAAATCAAAGAAGAATCAGTAAATGCCATGAGCCATAGCCATACGATCCATAGCCATACGAGCCATATAAGCCATACCATGATCCCACCATGAGACTGTTATATAAATAAATCTAATAATTCATTTAATGATATTTTTGATTTTGTTTATGAGCCTGGCATGCGATTCGCCGCTGACGTCGCTTTACGGAGATTTCGAAACAGAAGTGCCTTTTTCGCAGGCAGGTTGCTGGTGTTTAATAAATAATGAGGAGGCTTTGAAGATCGAGACCTAAGGCTAACTATCCAATGTTTAGACCAATATGAGTCTAAATTAGAAAGATTATGAAGAGACGTTCGTACTAGAGCTGGTCTATACAAACTATATGGCATTGGATAATTACAAACAATTAGTTCCGAGTCTACTTTAGTGATAGAGACTGGTTCTAAGTTGGCACTGACTTGCTTGTCTACCTGTTTCCTAATGATGCGTTTCCGCTTAGATTTTGTGATACGAGCAGCTCTATTTTCAGTGGATGACGACAAGGGAACCAGCGTCTTGGCCGGCGTGGTAGCTCTCGTGGTTGCCCGCGTGGTTGCTCTCGTGGTGGCATTTTCTTTATCGGCATTGTCTTCTATCAGCCTGTCATAAACTAGCTCGCAAGCCTGTTTTGTGCGTAAAACAAACTCGCCATTAATATCATTATGCGATATCCCACAGATGCTTTGAAACAGCTGTCTGAGCTCCTTCTCCGCCGACATTACTGAACATTTGCTAGCCAGTCTCAATGGACCCTTGATTTCCAAGTCCCCCTACACCATATCAGGCTTAGGGTTTCTGATAAGATAGTCGATCTTTGTCGACCCCTGTTCACCTGTCAACCGGCACTCGCCTCCGGCGGCTGGGCGCTGCCCAGACCCGTAGCTCCGCTTCGCGGAGAGCCTCGTCCACATGGTTCGGTGGTCCAGATTCACGCTGGCCGCTTCGACCCCGCGGAGCGCACCCTCCTCCGTCGTGCCCCTTCGGACCAAGCTCTCCGCGAAGCGGAGCAACGGGTCTGGGCAGCGCCCAGCCGCCGGAGGCAGAACACCCACCCCTGTCCCCGCCTCCGGCGGCTGGGCGCTGCCCAGACCCGTAGCTCGCTTCGCTCGGTCTCAGGATCATCCAGGACCACCCCCTGAGAGGTATGCTGATAAGCTTCCTCGAGGCTAGGGGCACATGCCCAAATGTACGCAGCCTCCATTGATGGTGGTGGGGCGTGGGGCGGACGGGCATGCAAGCAGCAGCCCTAACATCAGCTATCAAGAGCTGCTAAAATGAGCCACTCGTTCTTCTTCTTCTTCAACAACGAACGAACCCGTGTGAGAACATCCGAATCATCAGTTGCTCCTTTGTTATACGGCATCCATTGCAGAACCAACATAGAATCTATCCACACGTGAGAGTTTGAAATGACTGATCTTTGGTGAGTGAGAGGTGTAACGGTGGAGTGAAGTGGAGGTTGACGGTACGATGGTACGGTTGACTGTCACAGTCGGTTGACAGTACAGTTGACAGTACAGTTGACTGTACGGTTGAGGTTGACCGGTGGATTTATGAAATCATCAATTCATTTCTTTGTTTATCTCGCTTATCTTGCATTACTAACAATTGTAGCCCTGTATATGCTGTATGTTTATTTGTGAAGACGCTTACGTTGGCTTATGTTGGCTCATGTTGGCTCATGTTGGCTCACATCGGCTCACGTTGGCTCACCGCTTCAACCTACTAACCTATAGCCATTCTTTGGTGCTCTTGGCTGTACCGCCGCCATTGTGTTTACCAGTTTCGGTGCTTCGTATGGTACCGCTAAATCTGGAGTGGGCATTTGTGCCACGACCGTGTTGAGACCCGATTTGCTCGTTAAGAACACGGTCCCAGTTATTATGGCCGGTATCATTGCCATTTATGGTTTGGTCGTATCGGTACTTGTTACTGGTTCTCTTAAGCAACAACAGGCTCTGTATACCGGGTTCATTCAGTTGGGAGCAGGTCTTTCTGTCGGGTTGGCTGGTTTGGCTGCTGGATTCGCCATTGGTATTGTAGGTGATGCTGGTGTCCGAGGTACTGCTCAACAACCCCGATTGTTTGTTGGTATGATTCTGATTCTTATTTTCGCCGAAGTCTTGGGTCTTTACGGTCTTATTGTCGCTCTACTCTTGAACTCCAGAGCTACTCAAGATGTCATTTGTTAGATAGGTTGTATACGCCTGGCTTTGTATAATCTCCAACAATCCTCATCCATCTCTTAAAAACACATCTCAGACTTAATATACTATATATTACTGATAGACGACTGCCAGTCTTGTTTTTTAGCCACTGCTAAAGGAGCATGCACGGCTGTCTGATAACGATAAGGCCTATATAATCTCCACATGAGATGATAAATCATATCCTGTTAATATACGTGAAAGACATCGTTTGATGTAATCAATTGATGTTGTGTAAAGGTAATATTCACTCATAATGGAAGGCAAGAAGCTATACATAGCACCGATTGTAAAACCTGGGTCCGTCAAGCTTTCTACTTATGCCAATTTCTTGTCGGTAGATGAAAAGGTCTTGGTATTAGCCAAAGCTACGTCGCTGGAAATATTTAAAGTGTTTAAAGATGGTTTATCATTAATTGATGTCATCTTAGTAAAAGATAGAATCAAGACTTTACTGGCGTTTACGCCCAAACGCAATTTCCCTGACCATGAGTCTACAGATCTACAGGATGACTTGTTCTATTCTTTGGCAGATGGATCTGTTCATGTGATTAGATATCGTGATGGTCAATACCAATTCTTCCATGAGCCGTCTTTTCTCAACAAGCAGACACTTGATCGAGGATCTGCTAGTGATCTAGATTATTGGGCCGTTATTGACTCTGGTGCTACGGTGATAACTCTAATGAGGTCAGATGGATTTGCAAAGCTCTTTTTCCTTTCTGGCAAGAAGTTTCCTACCAGAAGCAATAGCCGAAAGAACATGATTAGAGCAACTACTGAAGAAGCAACAATTGATCAAGAATCATATTCCACCAATCTTTCTGGAAATCAACATCGTCGAGTCAGTACCATTTTTAGTACCTTTTCCATTCCTCCTGGTTTGGAGCACTGCATCGGTGACGATGGAGACTATGATATTACAATTGTAGATGAAGATGAAGATGAAGATGAACAAGAGATGGAATTGGAGAATACTCACTCGCCTCCTAGTAGTAGGCTGCTAGTCGAAGTGTTTTCGGAAATGACTAGCTGTGATTGTGGACTTACAAACATAGAATTTGTATCGAATGGCCCCCTCTCTTCTCCTAAAGATCATGCTCATATAGCAGTGGTTCATCGTGCCAATTTCCAACAATCCCAAATCACTCTGTTTGATATCCGACGTTTGGCTGATACCAATAACCTAGTGAAAAAAGTGTCGAAAACCCCAGAAAATGCTAATACAAGAGTCATTGAGCCAGTACAAGCAGGTGGTCTTTTGTCATTCAATGAAACGAAAATCTATTATTATAATACAACTCAAAAAGATCATCTCTTAAGCTGTCAGTACTATTCCAAGCCAGACACAAATCACTACCTTGAGGAATACATTACATTCTCGTCTAAAATCGATTCGACTCGATATATTATCGGTTCTGAAATTGGTAACCTTTATTTGGTAGGAGTAGTCACTGATAGCTCGAACAAGGTAATCGAAATAGTCTGTCATCCTATCGCTGTCATACCAGGAATCAACAATCTAATCCATCTCGGAGAAACCTATTTTATGACCACGAGCCATGTTTCATCATCAATGTTAATTGATCTGGATATCTCTGCCGTCAATCTGTCACTCTATAGTAAATTCCGACAAGGAGACATTAGTATCCATCCTGAACATATCAATCCTTATAAGACGATTTACCAGCTTGATAATCTGGGTCCTGTACTTGATTTTTTTGTTCGTGAAGAGAAAACCGACCATATAAATCAGATTGTAGCCTGCTCAGGTAGCGGATCGGTGAAAAGAATTAATTCGGGTATCAGACCAACTGATGTGTCAAGTGTAGTGCCGTTACCGAACATTCAGAATATATGGCCTTATCATGATAAGGAAACCGATCAGATAATGCTTTTGTTCTCTTGTATTGGCAATACCCGGGTTTTCGCTCTCAATACTCGAGACTTTACCGTTTCAGAAGTTTCCAAATATTCATCTATCAACCTTGACTTGCCTACGATTCATTTTGGCACCTTTGACTCGTTGGGAAACGCTGTTCATGTAAATGAGTCCACCATAACCGTACTCCCAGCTAAAAAAGGCCACCAGTCGATCATATACAGGCTTCCATGTTCATCACAAAGTATCACCCGAGCTGACATTTGGCAGGACAGTATCGTTATTGCTACCAAACACACGCTGATACTGTTACGATACAACCCAAGTGACCATTTATTAACGGTGATTGATGAGGTTTCACTTGAGGCCGTTAACCATGAGATTGCTTCCATTTCCTATACTGCCGACCATGTCCTTGTTAGCTTCTGGCACTGTCCCGAAATTCGTTTATTTAAGATATCAAAAGGCTCAAAGCTAATTGGGATTTCCTCTTGCGACTTATCACAATCCTATGCTTCGATGATGTCGTCGTCGACTGACCATAGTCACAAGTACGGAGGGCAAAAATTTCAATATCCCGGCGTTCGATCGGTTCTTCTCAGAGAGTCCAGTTATCGTGGCATTGCTAGCAAGAGAATCCAAGCATATATTGGTCTTACTGATGGATCCATTATTATATTTGACGATCATGTTCTGCGGCATGGTAAGCAATTTGATCTGGGATCTCGTCCAGTATCTTTTTTTTCCGATACAGATCTACTGTTTGCGATTTCCGATAAAATGTCACTGGCTGTTGATTCAGACTTTTCTTTCCAACCAATACTTTCAATCACAACGCCTCGAGTTATTTGCAAGGTCCCGGATAGTTCCAATAACCTGTTTGCAATTGGTCTTGATAAAGGATTCCAACTTGTCAAATTAGCCGATTTGACCTCTATACAAATTGAAGAAGTCGACAGTAAGCTAGGTGGTGAACTGTCTGGATCCACTCCAGTTTGCTTGCAACGACTCAAGAACAATCGTGCCGTCGTGCTTTGGGAACCTAATTTTTTGACAACGATTGATATTAACAGAATGCAGGTAATTGATCAAAAAGACATTGTGCCAGAACAAGCTCATTTCACTTCTTTAGGTGTCACTGAAAGAAATTCATCCACATATTGCATTGTAGGTGGAGAGAAGGACGTCAAGAATGATTTTTTTGAAACAAGCGATTGGGAAAAATATACAATTCAAGAATCGGTTGCTGCAAATGGCCTAGATACCAAGAAGGCTGGTTTGATCAAGACTTACAAAATCGATGAAGGAGGTTTACTGGATGATATTGAATCATCCCTTTCCATTGATGGTGCAGTCTATTCCATGTGCACTACTAATAATCGCACTTTGATGAGTGTACAATCAAAGGTATGTTAATGGATAATACAAAAACAAAAGGTGATTCCAGGTCATAAAAACTAACGTCTTTAGATTGTCCCCATACCATTCCCTCCTAAAGCACTTGACAAGCAGGCGGTATATCCAAATACTACGACTTGTTGCGTGGCACTGAAAGAACGCAATAATCTAGTGGTGGCAGGTGATTTAACCAGATCAGTTATGATAACAGACATGCGTCACAATCCACCAAGCATTGTTAGAGAGTATTCAAGTCTTTCGGTAACGGATGTGGAGATATTTCCTGACGAGAGCTGTCTGCTTGTGGGCGACTCTACAGGTTGCTTATCTCTAATGAAATATAAAATGCCTTCTGATGACGGCTCAGACAAGGGCTTCATTAAAAGAATCCAATCTATCAATCTCAACGAGGGCCTTGTCACCAAGATCCGCCCAGTTTCTAGCCAATCGGTATGGAACCCAACTATTGGTAAAAATTCTCGTTGCATGATCAAGATGTCTGCTTATGTGGGCACTTCTCATGGAGGTATCTATGGAGTGGGATTTATTGACAATCCGAGGTATGTCCGAATTCTCCAAGTTCTTCAGAACAATCTCGCCCACTGCATCCCTGCAGCACCGGGAAGTGCTCCATTGGATAATAATGGTTCTTATAATGTCAAGAGAAATGTTTCCTTTAGTGACGATGAACAATTCCTAGATGGTGAGTTGCTCCAGAGCTTTCTATACATGGACGTTTATCATCAATTGGCGGTTTTGACCGGAAATAATGCTTCTGGAATTCGAGTGCCTGCCCATTGGTATGAAGTGGTTTATATATTACAAAGACTTCAATGTATTGGTTGAATAGCATATAGTTTCTATATAAATATCGGCTAGTCTTCGTCGTCGTCATCATCATCCTCATTAGCATTATTTGTAGGGGCGTCTGTTGTAATGACATCTTCAAACTCTGCATCTTCATCTTCATCATCTTCGTCTTCATCATCTTCGTCATCGTCTTCTTCTTCATCGCTATTTTCTTGTCTTGCAGCAAGCTGAGCATAGTATGACGCCAAGGCTTCCTCATTGGCTTTATCTTCAGCAGACGCATCATCAGTACCAACAGTTGTAGCAGTGGCAGCAGCCTTTGAATCCTGAGCATCTAGCATATTACTACTATCTTCAAGTTTGATGGTGGTCCCATCACTCGTTATGGTGGACGGCGGCACTGAACCTGATAGATTAGACAACACTTTATCAGGAGTACTTGTAGAATCGTAAAGATTCTTTCCAACAGTACTTTCAAGATGCCATGTAGGTAATGCATTTTCTTCGGCGAGACGGGCTTTTTCTTCTCTGTTCTTGCGCTCGATCTCTGCAGATTCCTTGTCCGAGGTAATATTGACTTGTAAAGATGCAGCACCATTGGTGCCTCCTTGGTTGGCACCTTTGGCAAATCTGATGGAAGAAGAAGCCAGTGCGGCCGCATTCGGACCATTGGACGAAGGAGCAGGCAGAGCATGGGCCAGAGAGCTCTGAAAAGTATTTTCGGGAATATGCACTTCATCAATCTGTCGTAAGGCATCGATTATAGGTTCAATCTGACTCATTAACCGACCTAACTTTTCCTGCTGGGCTTGGGACTCTGCTGAACTGTCATCTTCCCGAAGCATTGAATCACATACATCACAGACAAACCCTCCTCTATCCGGGTTAAACGTTCGTACCACATCAATGGTTGTATATCGAGATTTACAGGTATCACAAACGTATCCCTGAGGCTGTGATTCGGCGCCAACCTGCTCTTTTAACTTATTTACAATAGAATGCATCTTCCATTTAATGGCATCTATAGTCTCAGTGTAATGGATATAATAATATGTTTTCGAAATCGGTCTCTGACTGGGACCTTCTTCACGTTGAATATGATCTGTTAAAAGATGGTTTTCTTTTAGTTTGGCACATAACCCACGTAGTTCTTTTCGATTAATACCAAGCATATGCCATAGCTCTTCATCTGTCAATACTCCATGAATAAGCAAAGCATCCATTATCAGGATGCTTTTAAGATTACAGAAACCTCTCGTGACATGTCGAATCAATGTCTTTACAATGTCCATATTGTCTCCAGCAAGTGGTATATATTAAATAAATATTGAGAGAGACTGAGGTTAATAACCAGCAGTGAAGTTCAACTTCCTGATCCAATTCCAGGTTTGAATCGGTTATTGTCGTTTGATTCAGCCGTGCGGTCCAATGGACTGAGAGATGTGATTAGACATTTATTATAGACTCTTGGATCTAGGAGATTAGGATGATTGAATTTGCTGTAGGGGCTCTTGGTAGTAGTATCACAATAGATCATTAGCGTTATTCCTAGGCTGGCTGCTGGTACTGATGATACTTCTGATACTCTCCATAATAATGATCCATAATACGTGATCCCTCATACGCAACACCTCATACGTGATACCTCATACGTGATACCTCATACGTGAACTCATACGTGATACCTCATATCTCATCACTAATACAGCACAGAAATTCTCTCCGTTACTGTTCAATTGATACAATTGGCCTGAAAAGTATCTCCTCAGAGCTCGTTCTCTGGAAGATCGTACGCTGGTATTACTGAATCGGGACCTGATGCTGAAAAATTGTCAGCCTTGCGCCCACCACTTCACCTGAGTACTTCATATGACTATTTGACGCTCTACTGACGACTCTTTGTATGGGTGTTGTTTTGTTGATTTCATGAGAAAATATTACTTATCAAGCAGAAATATTAGTACCAATCGCATCTACTCACTATCTCGTTTATTTTCTAGTAATCTTATAACCCACAAATTATATCTTGACGTGAGAAATCTTTCTACAATGTCAAACGAGACGCCTGTTTCAGCAAGCGAGCCTACAGCTCCCGCTCCTGTAGAACGAGCCAAATCATCAAAGCCACCTCCAGTTCCCCAATTCACACTGAAAACACCCAAAGGTACCAAAGATTGGTCAGATAAGGATATGACGATTCGTTCTGCTATATTTGAAACAATCACCAAAGTATTCAAAAGACATGGCGGAGTGACAATTGACACTCCAGTGTTTGAACTGAGAGAAATTTTGTCTGGAAAATACGGTGAAGACTCTAAGCTCATTTATAATCTAGAAGATCAGGGTGGAGAACTCACTTCTCTCAGATACGATCTCACTGTACCATTTGCTCGGTTTGTTGCCATGAACGGTATCCAAAATATCAAACGATATCATATTGCAAAGGTTTATAGAAGAGATCAGCCTGCCATGACCAAGGGTCGTATGAGAGAATTCTACCAATGTGATTTCGATATTGCTGGCTCATACGAGAATATGGTTGCCGATGCTGAGATCCTGTCCATTGCAGTTGAAGGCTTGACAGGACTTGGCATTAAAGACTTTACTGTCAAGGTAAATCACCGTAAGATTCTTGATGGCATTTTTAAACACTGTGGTGTTAAAGACGAGGACGTTCGTAAAGTGTCCAGTGCGGTAGATAAACTTGACAAGGCTCCGTGGGACGAAGTGAAAAGAGAAATGGTAGTCGATAAAGCTCAACCCGAAGAGGTTGCTGATCGTATTGGACAGTATGTTCTTACCAAAGGATCCATTAGTGAAGTGATTGCCAAACTTAAGTCTGATTCTGAACTTGCTAGTAATCCATCTGCTGCCGAAGGTATTGCTGATATGGAGACTGCTCTTCCATATTTAGAAGCTTTTGGCATCACTAAATACCTTTCGTTTGATCTGTCGCTAGCTCGTGGTCTTGATTATTACACTGGTCTTATTTATGAGGCCGTCACGGCTGCGTCTGCCCCACCACCACAACCATCTGACGGCGATGCTGCTAAAACAAGTAAAAAGTCATCCAAGAAGTCAAAAAAACCCGCTGAAGATGATGATAATTCCGAAAACGTGGGCGTTGGTTCCATTCTTGCTGGTGGTCGTTATGACAATCTGGTGGGTATGTTTGCAGGAACATCTAAAAAGAATGCTTCTATTCCATGTGTTGGAGTATCTTTTGGTATCGAACGCATTTTCTCTCTTATCAAGTCTCGACCTGGCCTTTATGACAATACTAGGCCTACTTCTACACAGGTATTCCTTATGGCTTTTGGCGGTGGTCCAACATGGACTGGATTTCTCAACGAGCGCCTTTCGGTTGCCAAGCTTCTTTGGGAAGGCGGTGTGGAGGCAGAATTCATGTACAAAACGAAACCCAAGACCCCCAAACAGTTTGAGGCCGCTGAAAAGTCCGGATGTCCCTTTGCTGTCATTCTTGGTCAGGAAGAATATCCCAAGGGAGTTGTTAAAGTTAAAGAGCTAGGTTTGGGATCCGATGCGGATCAGGGAACTGATGTTCCTATTGATAAGCTAGTTGAATTTGTGAAGTCGAAAATTGCTGCTCGCAACCTTGAAATCGGCGATGCCCTCCAAGTTCTCCACTTAGATAATTAGAAAGTAATGTATCACCACCACCTCCGCTTTTCTGCGTCGGCCTCGCCTCCGGCGGCTGGGCGCTGCCCAGACCCGTTTGCTCGAGCTTCGCTCGA
>JANIWN010000131.1:0-18796 GCA_030555635.1 Sugiyamaella neomexicana | reverse complement strand
ATGCTCACTAACCAGAGAACAGAGCGTTTTCCACGTCGCGGGTTGGGTTGGACTATTCAAAGACAATCAACAATTTAAAAATCAACTCGGACACGAAGGTGTTGTTCCAGGGATTTACTGGTAAGCAGGGCACATTCCATGCCCAGCAGGCCATTGACTATGGTACCAAGATTGTGGGTGGAACCAACCCCAAGAAGGCCGGGCAGACTCACTTAGGATTGCCTATTTTCGGATCGCTCGCTGAGGGAATCAAGGAGACCGGGGCCACAGCGTCTGCGATTTTCGTGCCTCCTGCAGCAGCGGCGTCTGGAATCATGGAAGCCATTGAAGCGGAAATCCCTCTGGTGGTGTGTATCACTGAAGGAATTCCTCAGCACGATATGGTCAAGGTTGTGGACGCGTTGAAGACTCAGTCCAAAACCCGACTGGTGGGTCCCAATTGCCCAGGTATTATTGCTCCTGATCAATGTAAGATCGGTATCATGCCTTCGTCCATCCATAAGAGAGGTCGCATTGGAATTGTGTCTCGTTCAGGTACTTTGACTTATGAGGCCGTCAACCAGACCACTAATGTGGGTCTTGGCCAATCACTTGTTATTGGCATTGGTGGAGATCCATTCTCCGGAACCAACTTCATTGACGCTCTCACGGTGTTTTTGGAAGACGAGGCCACCGATGGAATCATCATGATTGGCGAGATTGGCGGGTCTGCTGAAGAGGACGCCGCCGAGTTTCTCAAGCAGCACAATCTCACCCGTGCACAACCCAAGCCCGTGTGCTCGTTCATTGCCGGTATCTCGGCTCCTCCCGGCCGTCGTATGGGCCATGCTGGAGCCATCATTTCCGGCGGCAAGGGCGGCGCCGAGTCCAAGATCCACGCTCTCGAAGCTGCTGGCGTCGCCGTCGAGCGCTCGCCCGCCAGACTTGGCAAAACTCTCTATGACCAATTCGTCAAGAACGATCTTTTGTAGAACCTGCGTGGTATCATATAGCTGAAGATCGATAACCTCTATAGAAACTGCTCCCGTTGGCCGGGCTTGGTGCCCGCTTGGTGCACGCCTCCGGCGGCTGGGCTCTGCCCAGACCCGTTGTGCTCGCTTCGCGAGCTTATGAGTTCTCCTGGTCGCTGGTAAATATACCCCATATATTTATACATACGTAGTGGTACATACGACATGGAAATGGTACATGGGATATGCATCCCACTCCATGCAGGGAAGTCATCACCACGAGACGAGATGCAACGTTCCTGACAAAGTAAACACACCACTTATACCCCTCAAGGTGACCCCCTCAGTTCCTCAAAACCAACTCCCTTGGCCTCTCAAGACGACCCCCTCGCGACCCCCTCGACCCCCTAGGAACCCCCACCCGGCAATCGAGCCTAGCTTGCCACAGTTAGTCCCTGCCGGACTCCGATGGCGCGATCATGAGGCAATGTCGAGAATCTCGGTTGAGCCGTGTATTCTTAAACATTTAGCTGCATACACCGTTGTTACCTCCGTCCGAAAATTGCCCTTTTAGACCAAAAGTGCCTAATTGCTGAAAAAAATTAGTCATGCCTAAAAAGCAACCTGGTGTCTCCTGCAGATGACTTGTTCTTTTCTGTTGTCGGTAGTCGGTGTTGTTTTTTACCCGTTTACCTGCGGTTCGTGATTATCTGTTGTTCGTGATTTTTTTTTGTCATTGGTAATTATTTGTTGTTTGTCACTATCCGCCCAGCCGGAATAAGCGGAGCTCCAATTGATGGCAAGTTTTTATAGGTCCAAGGTGTTAGGATCCGTTCCGCTCTAATCAAATTCCGCTCAAACAATGAATCCGCTATTGACCTTGTAGTGCAGAATCTCACCTGAAATAGAAACATCCAACTGTGCCGGCTGCCTAAAAAAAAAATTTCCCTTCATGCGATATTCCTTTTTTCTAAACTTTTCGGTCGATCCGATGGGAGAGAAATAACTTGAGACTTTCTGGATCTGGACACATATATATATAAGTGGTGAGTATTTCCGTTACAACCCCAAAGTCTGTTTTTGTTGACTACAATACCATTGGTTTCCCAAGAAAATACCTGTAAAAAGCAAAAATCAAGTATATGTTTCCGAAAGTAACCTTGTTTTTCCTTTGATTTCATCAATCATCTATTTATTCATTTTATTTATTCAACCATTATTTCATTCGTAGTACTTCTTTTTTTTCACCCACACTTCACCAACCACACTTCTTCGACATCTTTTTTTTTATATTTAATTAGTTTAATAGACATTTTTGCCTATCAAGTGGTTCAGTATTAGCATTTTTGTTTTCTGTTGATTTTTTTATTTTTATTTTTTGGTCTTTTTCAAGCATGTCGCCAACTGACCCTCATTTTACTTACAAGCGTAGTGACTCTGGTAGCAGCTCAGAATTAAAATTCCCCCTTCCCGAAAGATTGGTAGAGAAAAGTCCTAGTGATGAAGAAAAACAGGAATATTTCCCCTCTGAACAAGAAGAAGAGGAACAAACTAATAATGCTGCTGTCCGTTCTTCATCAAGAAGGTCTTCTGTCGCCATGTCAACTGCTAGTGGTTACAGTGTTCAACAAATCTATGGCGATGCCGGTCCAGAACAGATAAAGATGTCTCGTCAACAGACTATGGATACAATCCGATCAAGAATTTCAACAATCTATTCCGAGAATTTTGTACCTCATGACGGTGGTGATACCGTTAATAGAGATGGATCTGAATTTAGAGATCTAGATCCTGAATTGGTCACTTGGGATGGCCCCGATGACCCTCAAAACCCAAGAAATTGGACGCCTACTCAGAAATGGATCACAACTATTGTGGTTGGTGTTTATACCATGATTGCTCCTCTTTCCTCTTCAATTTTGTCTCCTGCAGTATCTTCTATTGCCGAAGATTTTGATATTCAATCAGAAACTGTACAAAGTCTTACTGTTAGTATCTTTGTTCTTGCATTTGCCATTTGCCCATTATTTATTGGTCCTATTTCCGAACTTTATGGACGTCAAGTGGTATTGAATACGTCTATCATTTTATTATTGATTTTTAATGTTGCATGTGGCTTGGCCAAGAATACTGCTCAATTATTGGTATTTAGATTTCTTGCTGGTATGGCAGGTGCCCCACCAATCTCAGTTGGTGCTGGTACTTTGGCTGATATGTTTAATGATCATGATCGTAATACTCCTCTTGCCTTGTACAGTTTAGGTCCTAATCTTGGACCAGTCATTGCTCCGATTATCTCTGGGTTTCTAGTTGAGTATGCTAGTACCTGGAGATGGGTATTTTGGGCTTTGTCCATTATAACTGGAGTTGTTGCTTTCGTTGGTTGCATTGTTTATAGAGAGACATATGCGCCTACTTTATTGGCTAGAAAGGCCAAGAAGCTAAGGAAACTTACTGGTAATGATAATCTTCATACGGTGTTTGATATTGCTCGTACATCGTTCACTGCCAGATTCTTCAACGCCATTACACGTCCTATTGTAATGTTATTTACACATCCTATCATTGTCGGCTTGGGACTTTATATGGCATTTGTATATGGATTCTTGTATTTGATGCTTGTCACATATCCTCAATTGTGGGCGGAAAAGTATCATTTCAAGTCTGGAATTGGTGGTCTAATGTATCTAGGACTTGGGATCGGGTCGGTTATCAGTGTTACTTTTTGGACTCCATTAACCCAGAAGGTTTATCTAAGATTGACAGCAAGAAACAATGGAGTGCCCAAACCAGAGTTTCGCATTTTCCTCGTTAGTCCTACAGCAGTGATTCTTGGCTGTGGTCTTATCTGGTATGGATGGACTGCACAAGCAAAAACTTTTTGGCTCTTGCCTGTTATTGGTACTGGCATTTTCGGGTTCGCTCTGTTCCCAGTATTTCAATGCATTCAAAACTATCTAATTGACATGAATCCCAAATATTCTGCATCTGCTGTTGGCGCAGCGGCCGTCTTTAGATCCACCTTTGGGTTTGGCTTTCCTTTGTTTGGTACTCAAATGTATGCTAAACTTGGCTATGGATGGGCCAATACTTTGTGTGGCATTCTCATGTTCATACTAGGCATTCCATTTCCTATTGTCATGTATTTATATGGAGAACGTGTACGTAAATGGGCTGATGAACGTATGGAACGTCGGGCCCAGCTGAAATAATTAATAATATATATATGTAATAATATATTAATATATTAATAAAAACTGCACTTATTAATATTTAACAGCCGACTAAGAAATTCAGGGGTACCCCAGATAACGCCGCGTGATCCGAGTGTCGGTCGGCCAGTCGAAAGGCTTGCGTTCATAAGCAGCCCGGCTAAGCGGAAACCCCACACTCGCTGAATCAAATGTCCGGGTTATAAAATAGCCCTTGAAAATCCCATCTCTACCTATTCCACAGATCATACGAGAGAAAAAGATGCCTGATATCAACGAAGGTGAGTATTTAGAGCGGTTATAGACACATTAGATCGCACGTTAGAGCGCACGTTAGAACGGTTATAGACACGTTAGACGTTGGAGCGGTTATAGACTCGCGGAACTAACAAATCAGTGGCCAAACACAACTCGCGCAAAGATTGCTGGCTGGTCATTCATGGAAATGTGTACGATGTTACCGAGTTTCTACCAATTCACCCTGGTGGTGAAAAGATAATTCTACGATATGCTGGTAAAGATGCCACGGAGAAATTCAAGACAATCCATCCCAAGGACATTATTGCAAAGTTCTTACCAGGTTCAAAGAATCTCGGTGCGGTTAGTGGAACTCTCAAAGTAGATGATGAAGATACTACTAGTGCTGGACAAGCAGAACAGCACCAGAGTGCCGAGGAAACTCAAAGACTACAGAATATTGAGCACAAACCACCTTTGAGCCAGATTTATAATCTAATGGATTTCGAGCATGTGGCCAGACAGACAATGGAAAAGGCTGCTTGGGCATATTATTCATCAGGTGCCGATGACGAGATCACGCTTCGTGAGAATCACCATGCGTTTCATAGAGTATGGTTCAGGCCAAAGATTTTGGTAGATGTTACTGAAGTGGATTTCTCTACAACCATGCTCGGATCAAAAAGCTCGGTACCGTTCTACATTACTGCCACTGCTTTAGGACGGTTAGGACACCCCGATGGTGAAACGGTCTTGACTCAGGCGGCTGCAAGACATGGTGTTATTCAAATGATCCCTACTCTTGCTTCTTGCTCTTTCGATGAGATTATTGACGCAGCAACAGATCAACAGACGCAATGGATGCAATTATATGTCAACTCAGATCGACAAATCACCGAGCAGATTGTTCAACATGCCGAGAAACGAGGTATCAAGGGATTATGGATAACCGTAGACGCTCCACAACTGGGAAGAAGGGAAAAAGACATGAGATCAAAGTATGAAGAAGGAATAGCTGATGTGCAAGATGAAGGCAATGTGGATCGCTCACAAGGAGCTGCTAGAGCCATCTCTTCGTTTATAGATACATCTTTATCCTGGAAAGATATTCCCTGGTTCAAGTCCATCACTAAAATGCCCATTGTATTAAAAGGAGTACAAAGATATGAAGACGTGTTATTAGCAGTAGAGCACGGGGTGCAAGGTGTGGTTTTGTCCAACCACGGCGGTAGACAACTAGAATTTTCCCGTTCCTCGATCGAGATCTTGGTTGAGACCATGGCAGCTCTTCGGGCTCGAGGCTGGGAAAACAAAATCGAAGTCTATGTCGACGGAGGTGTTAAACGAGGCACTGATATCTTGAAATGTATTGCTCTGGGCGCCAAAGGCGTTGGCATTGGACGTCCTTTTCTATATGCCATGTCCACTTATGGAGTCGATGGGGTAAGCAAAGCCATTGGGCTTCTTAAAGACGAGCTGGAAATGAACATGAGACTTTTGGGAATAACAAAACTTGACCAACTCAACTCAACGTTTGTTGATGTGAGAAGTCTTAGTGCTCATAATAGCATTCCTGCAGATAACTTGTCGCTGCAGGTTTATGAACCGCTTGTCAGTCCAAAATTCTCACCCCCTTCCAAGTTATAGATATAGGTGGAATAGATGTTGATTTTGGTGTTGGGAGGGTGCCTCCGGCGGCTGGGCTCTGCCCAGACCCGTGGCTCCGCTTCGCGGAGATTTTATCAGTCAATTATTAAAATTAGCTAACACAAAGCGATGAAAAGGAAAAAGAACAACATAACTAAACACAAACTAAAACTCAAACACAATTAACTAAAGTCACCGGACCTTCTATGAAATAATACAGCAGGAATTGGTCTTCTTGGCCTGTTTGTAAAACATACGCGATGATGCTGAAAGCGCTTCGGATTTATCAACTAAAGAATCCAGCTTCTCTCCTCGAGCAAGAACACTTTCAATGGTTTTATGAAGTACAATCTTGGTCTCATCCAGCTCTTGCTGCACTTTCAAAATCGTATCTGCCTGTTGGGGATCCTGATATTTCTTTAAATAATCCTCCAACACCGTGTATTCAAGGCCCTGGCCACTATTGGCATTGATCCAAGTGTTTCTTGGAAACTTGGCCAGATATTCATCGAGAACCTTGTTAAGCAATGAAAATGCCACACGCACAGGGTATTCCTTGTCGGAAATAATCACTGCCGCAAGACCCTCAGTACGCGCATACACATGTCCTACGTAAGCTATCAACAATGTTAGTTATACCACACATATTATATACCACCTAGCCAACTGTACTTCTTCAAATACTTACCATTTCCTTCTTCAACAGATTGTCTCTGTCCCGGTTTTGTTCTTGAAGCAACCGTCAGACTGAAAAAGCTCATAAACTGACCAACTCTGGAAATCCCCAATGTTAGTAACATTATTCGCTGGCATTTCAACTCAACAAACATACCCAGATCGTTCGAAAAAACTAAATGTTGACAAGTCACGAGCACTAGAAAGCTCCAAGCCCTTTTCGTCGGTGTTTCGAATCACTCCAATATAGAATAGTTTCATGTTGACGGGCCGTCGATGTTGGGGAAAGAAAACTGCTACTGATAGTTGTTATGTAGTAGGATGGGGAAGAAGACAAGCACATCAACTCACGAACCGGTCAATAACGGCTGGTTATAGAGCCGCATGTTTGATAGTGTTTCATGTGTATATGAACTATATATGAGCTATAGATAAACTATATATATATATAAACTATATAAATTATATATATATTTTTAAGGATCTTGAGTTGACAATAGCTTGTTGATGATCATAACATTAGGTCAAACCCCTACTGCAACACAGACAGATAAGATTATGCAGGGACCAGCAGATCAATTTGCCCATTCAATCATATTAAATAAACATATGGCCGAATCCATGACCATGGCCATCATAGCCACGAAACTAAGCATCCATGATAAATCAGTTTCTCCGCGAAGCGGAGCCACGGGTCTGGGCAGAGCCCAGCCGCCGGAGGCCTAAGGCCAACAACCATACACATCGCGTGCCCAATCTCAATTAACGTTTGAAAGATCAGGGGTACGGCCGAGGTTGGTGGTGGGCAAATGCAATATAAGATTTATACTTTCAGGGGGTGACCGAGTCTCGACCTGTGGAAGGAATGTGAGGTCCGGTCCTTTAAGGATACTAACGGGAGTGGCGATGGCACTTGATTCTAACAAGCAAGTATCGGCGTTTAATTAAGGTAGTAGAAAGGGGGACATGAATCATCTAAATGGGAATGTATTTATACGACAGTTTTTTATACGACTAGGAATTACTAAAATTAGATTACCACGGCATCGAGGTGCTCAAGGGAGGTCTTTTCTCGCTCGGTCCGGCCTCCGGGTCTCCTCCGGGTTTACCTCCGGGTTTACCTCACAGGTTTCACCTCACAGGTTTCAGCCAAGAGTCAGTCATGCTTACACGACACCTCACACACAGCAGTTAAGCAGTTCGGCAGTTCGGCAGTTCAGCAGTTCAGCAGTTCAGCAGATCAGCAGTTCAGCAGTTCAGCAGTTCAGCAGTTCAGCAGTTCAGCAGTTCAGCAGTCCAGCAGTCCAGCAGTCCAGCAGTCCAGCAGTCCAGCAGTCCAGCAGTCCAGCAGGTGACAGTCTACAGACCAGCCTACAGTCCACAGTCTAAAGTCCACAGCGTACAGTCCAGCAGGCAGTCTACAGACCAGCCTACAGACCAGCCTACAGCCCAGCCTACAGTCCACCTTACAGCCCAGCGTAGCTAATCAGTTTCTGTCAGTCTGCTCACCAAAGGGGGTGTACCACTCTAAACATTCCTTTGCTATCGCTATCACTAGTCTATTGAGGTGGCGTCGTTGTCGTCCGCTTATCTAGTTAACGCTTCATGGGTATCTGCATTAGACATTCAGGTTTGCAGAATCAGTGCGTAAGCTTAAAGGTAGGGGGCCAATAAGCTATTAGGCACCTAACGGCACGTTGTCGCAGGTCTCGATCCTGTTAATTCCAGTAACTTCGGTATCCACACCTTATGGAGGAAACATATTTAAGCACTTTGATTACTCCATCTACATGTAGATTTAAAAATAGATGTCACTCCCAATCATATGTCAGTTTACAATATATATTGCCTCCTCAGTTGATCATGGGAAAGAGCACATGTGGGCAATCGTGCAGCAAAGTACTATACAACCGACATGTGCTGCCATATTGAGCCCGTTGAGAACGGTGGAGATCGTCAGCAGTGCCGCAGAATGTTGTCTAAGTTATTTGTCGCTGGCCCGTGCTGAGACGTAGATATCAAAAATGAGCAGTGATCTACTTCCGGATAATTCTTAGGCTGCATCTTTTATACTTGGCGGGTTTCTTTTTGAATCTTTGGCTATTCATAGATGATAAGGCAAAAATGGATGAGCATGAAAGATACATTTCTGTGATACTCACGGCATTAGGTCTCGGAAACAACCATGATTAATACAAACATCAAAAGATCTCCAATTAAACTAACTGCAAAGATATAGTCATACTCACTCGGCTCTTGTACGATTTAGGCAAATGTCAGATTGGGGTCCTGTATGCAAGAATACTATATCTCAGATTACATGCTACTTTTTTTGGGTATAGGTACATATCCTCAACTAAGAGGCAAGTAAATATATAGAGATATAGCTGCCAAGCTAGACCAGAATAAACTACCTACACATTTAACCGGGCGTTCAGTGGTAGTCGCAGTCGCAACAGGACTGAAAGGGAACAGTACTGTAAGACCTGAGACCTTGAGACCTTGAGACTATGGATTCAGACCACTCGTGAGTAGTTGGAGGCAGGTATCTTGGCAGGAAGCAAGGCAGGTCGTTAGGCAGGTAGCTAGGCAGGTAGCCAGGCGGGTAGCAAAGCAGCCAAGGCAGCTAATAGGATAGGAGTCGCGTTGGCCTGCCCCCCCTAGCTAGACGGTCGAATAAATTTTAGTCGCGAGACCTTTTTTTCTTCTTCTGTTTGCTAACAGTCTTTGTTTCTCTTAGCTCTCTCAGTGATAATCAAATAATTGAATAGTCGGAGCGCGTCGTGGAGAACTAATAGTGGTGTGGTTGGATAATCTATTCTGTCTCTCTTTAAATACCAAGAGCTCACTCGTTATCCTGTTGGTCGTTGATAATAATGTTCAACACCAGGAAGGCCACTAGATTTGCCTACGCGGCAATCATTGTCCTGGGTCTGTTTTATATTATTTCCGATCCTTGGCCCCTTCTTGCAAATTTCAAAAGTTGTCCAGTACCAATAACTGACAATGCTAATAATAATCAGCAGGTCCCTTCAGCAGTACCCGATGTAGCATTTGCATCTGATGGATCTGATGGATCAGATAGATCTGTTCAAAAACCACTGGCAAAACCTTTTGCTAAAAAACCATCAGATGTTGAATCTTCTTCTGCTGTAGCAGCAGATAAAACTGGTGATGCTACTTCGCCATCTCCATCTCCATCTGCTAAATCAGGTCGTACCTTCATCAAGGATACTCGTCCTGAAGCAAAATTAACAGCAGGAGATCGCGCATATCATATCCGGTCGTTATTGCCGATTTTCCAAAAATATCGACCTGATATCAAACCACTCACTAAATATAAAGATGATCGAAAGGCCCCTGAAAAGGCTCATGATCAGAAACTACCAATTTTTACAAAGGATGAGTTGGCCAATTTTCTTGAAGTGCCTGACGAGACAAAAGCCATTCTGACCAAATCTCATCGTGACACCGTGGATCATCTTCCTTCTACATATCCAAAAGGTGTGTATCAAGGTGAAGGTGTTGTTTATACTTGCGGTGGAAAGTATTTACCCATCATGATGGCATCTTTAAGAATGCTTCGTCGCGTATCACCTTTGATTCCTGTGGAAATATTCCTGTCTAATAAAGACGAATATGAACCGCAAATTTGTGACAAACTTTTACCAATGCTCGGAGCCAAATGCATTGTTTTGGAAGAAGTGTACGGTGAAGAATTCTTCAAAATGTTTGATATTAAGGCATTCCAGTTGAAAGCATTGGCTATTCTGGCTTCTTCTTTTGAAGATGTTATCTTCATTGACGCTGATAATATACCTATCCGTGATGTCGAGGAATCTCTTCATAAGGAACCATATTTAAGCACTGGTTATATTATTTGGCCAGATTATTGGTTCCGAACGACTTCGACTCATTATTACGACATTGCTGGCTTGGAATTAGGAGAAAGAGTTCGTGGAAATTTGTCAATCACGGATCCTGATCAAATTCCTCAAGTGGATCTGAAAAATGCTCTACCCGGTAAAAGTTCGGAATCTGGACAGTTGATGATTTCAAAGTCTAAGCATTACAAGAGCTTATTATTGACTGTTTATTATAACATCAATGGTTATACTGCCTATTATCCTTTGTTCACTCAAGGAAGTGCTGGAGAAGGAGATAAGGAAACTTTCATAGCCGCTGCATTAGCATTGGAAGAACCATTTCATCAGATTAAAACTGATCTCAGACCGACAGGAAGGTTCGAGCCTGATGGATTTAAAGGAGCAGGTATGCTTCAAGTGGTACCTTATGACGACTATGAAAAGCATATTCTCAAAACTCGACCAAGCGAATTAAGTCCAAGAATTTTATTTGTTCATTTCAATATGTTTAAACTCAATCTTCGTCTAATGCTCTACGAAGGAGAAAAGGATTATTTTGCTTCTGATGATACCAGAGTTCGATACTGTGGTAAACCATCTGATAATACTGAAATCTTTGATTACCAAGACTTTGAATTTTATATTTGGAGAGAAGTTGTATGGTCGGCATGTGACATGCCCAAACTTGGTGTGAATTTCAAGGATTGGAAAGATGTTGATATGGAGGACATGTGTAAGAAGGCGGTTGAACACTTTGAGTGGTTGGAAAAAACCCACAACAGCTAGTAAATAATAATTAGGGGTATTTGTTTTATAAGTGTATCTGATTTTTTGAAACTATCTAAATATACGTGACGAATATCGATAATTTTCTGTCCTCATATTCCATGGACATCGGTTATCGCGATCCCCGACTTCCCGTTATCTATCTTTGAAATATAATAGAGTTTTTTGGCCATTGTAACGTTACATTCGGCCCTTACCCCGCCCTATGCTACATACTGTAAATGAATTAGGCTTGTCGATTGTACCAGTAGATCAAGGACTATATAAATATGATTGATCTCGATTGATTTTTTTTTGGAGTCTATCCTGCTGGTAGTTTAGTTTGTCTAAATTTTTTTTTACTCTGTGTAGACTAAGAAAAATGCCTGTTGCCCTACCTCATAAGTTTCACGATCAAGTGGAAAAGGATGGATTTGTGGTGATCCGCGACTTTCTAAATGCTGATGAAATAGCAAAGTACAAAGCGGCGTCTGAAAAGGCTATTCAGGTAGCTCGCGAAGGAAAATGGCCATTTGTTCGTACTCGAGGTAAGTAGAAGACTGAAAATAAGCTTTTTAGACGAGCAATAAGCCAAACTAACCTCCCAGGTAAACAATTCCCACCATGGCCCAAAAACTTCAGCCCAGATATTTGGGGATTGTCGGGACTTCTTCACCCGGATTGGGACCCAGAGCTAGCAGAAGTTTTCCAGGACTTTTATGCTAATGATAAGCTCCTCGATGCTTCATCTGATATATTGCAGACTCCTAGACATAATTTGGTCATGGAACTACTTAATATGTTGATCAACCCATTGACAGATTTCTCTCTCGATTGGCACCGTGATGATGTTAAGCCCGAGGCCACGGCCGAGGAGGAGCTACAAAGGCTTCAAATCCCCGATAGTGGAACACAGTTCAATTTGGCTCTGTGTGAAGATGCTTGTTTGATTGTAGTGCCTGGAACTCATAAGCGTGCCAGAACCGACGAAGAGCGAATTGCTACCACCACAGGAGATCGGAAATCACATATCAATGGTCAATTGGTGGTAGAGTTGGGACCTGGAGATTGTGTATTTTATAACAACAACATTCTCCACCGAGCCACATATAATTCAAAGGTTGAAAGAATCACATTACATGGATCCTATGGACATGCAATTAATGGCAAATCGCGAGCTCAGAATATTCTACAGTTTGGATTGGCCGACTGGCTGCCTCGATTCCAGCCCCAAAATCCAAATCTTCAATCACTTCGGTCCCATCTTCAAAGGCTGGTTGATGAGAACGAGGGCAAACAAATCAAGTATTCGCTGGATGGTTGATAATCTATGTTAAATATGTATATATATATATATATATCATACAAAATTTAACTACTCATCAAAAATCATTACTTTAACAGCTCCAGACGATACATCTGCCGAGGTACCAAATGCTTTTACACTGTCCTCTAGTGAGAATCGGTGAGTAATGAGAGAAGTAACATTAATCAAACCATCATTAACAAGGCGAATAGCCTTGGGCCAAGTATTGGCATACCGGTATTGCAACTTAACGGTTATCTCATTAACAGATAAATGCATGAATGGGATGTTTTGGAATTCATGGCCAACTCCAATAACATGAATAAGACCACCAAATTCAAGACAGTAAATACCTGTAGCGATACTGGATTCTACGCCGGTACATTCAATACACACGCGAGGTTTAATACCACCAGCAATCTCAATAACATGTTCAGCTACTGCTTGAGGCTGAACACCTCGCTTAACAAGAACAGTACGAATACCAGGAACCATTTTCTTGGCGAATTCAAGTCTTCCAGAATCAATATCAGTGATTACAAGTGGGGCCGCTCCAGCTGCTCTAGCCAAAACAGCAGATACGACGCCAATGGGTCCAGCACCACAGATTAACACGGGATCAGCCAACTTTACACCCGACTGTTCGATTCCTGCTAACCCGACACTAATAGGTTCTAAAAGAGCACCATTTTCAAATGACATATCTCCAATCTTATGACAATATCTTGCCGGGTGTAACAAATAACGTCTCAACAAGCCTGGTACAGGTGGTGTAGACTTGAAGGCAACATTAGGGCATCCATTATATTTACCTGTCAAACACTGATCACAATTTTGGCATGGTACTCCAGGTTCCACAGCTACTCTATCACCAATGGAGAATTGGTCCGCAACTGAGGGGTGGACCTTGATAACTATTCCAGACGATTCATGGCCTAGAATATGCTCTTCTCTGACTACCATAGTATGGCCAATTCTTCCTTCTTTTTGAAAATGGATATCCGACCCACAAATACCGGTTGCTTTGATTTGTACAACCACTTCTCCAGGACCTGGATTAAGTTTATCGGTCGTGGGTTCACATTCTGCGACGTACAAGGCGTGGTCCGGGTTGGTGAATACGCCAATATTTGGCTTCAGAATCGTGGTAGCAGAATTGGTCATGGTGACAAAGAGAGACAAATGATGATGATAATTGTTTAAAAATAAATAGAGAATTCTCCAGTTTATATAATCGCGGAGAAGATACTTGCGATCAGACTTGTGCTACCCAAGAGAGGTATTCAATCCGTGATTTGAACCTTTCATACCGGGGCAGCTGCTAAGTCCGGAAAAATGTACGCAGTGTGGGGTGAGGAACGCGGGGATCGGGGAAACAGATGGACCGGCAAAATGAAACTAAATGGCCACAAATTAAAACCATTGGGGGTCATAAATGTATAGCAGCGAGTAAACTGGGGGTGCAGGGACCCATGTACTTGTTATTTATTAGTCAAAGGAATGAAATACAAGTTGTTGGCATAACGAAATCTCGACTTTTAGATCCCTGTTGCCTTATCTTATCTTGCCGCCGGATGTATTGGATAAATGAAGCATTCTGTACAATGCAGTGCAGATCCAAGGGGTATGCGCAGGGTCTTTATATGCTTAGTATACAATATGAAAGATGAAGATAGTGAACACACGGCACTGGACGAAATAAAATTAGATTGTTACAGACTTTGTGATCTAATCTAATGAGATTAGCATGTCTCCTGATTAATTATTTAATCAGCACAGTGATTTGATTTGATTTGTTGACATATTGGGTATAGATGTTGGCATACACCTGGACCGGTATATATTTGATTTTTATTTCTATATAAATATTCATCAGTCTGTGATATCAATCATATGATATTCTCATCGATCGTAACGTCTACATTGGCTAGTTATTAAGTAGATTGATTTGAACTCTAATGTCAAACAAAGTTAAATGAGAGTAATGAAATCATAGAAAATGATGATACACTCGAACGTCGGATTGTAATTTTGATCACACTTGATATATAACTATAACTACTGATTGAATGGAATGCTATCACCCAGTTTTAAGTCACTCATTCCTTATGATATCCTGTCATAGAGATTCCGTCTACTCTGAGGATAGACACTTTTATACCGAACTTGAAACACCAGAATTTGCTTCCTCAACTACGTCTATTGTGGAATCGCAGCATTGCTTAAATACAATTATTTCTTTAATCTTCGATAACCCAAATCTTTCGTTTCTTCAACAATACTCATGGGCAACTTTATGCCACAACATGGAACCCATTCTTGACATTGCAAATAGTCTAAAGTACCAAGCACTCATTTACTTTAGAGACTCTGACCGACAACCGCTTCTAAAAGGAACAGAGATTACCAAGTACAGCTCAACATAGCATTTGAAAAAGAATATTTTAAGCATACTATAAGAATAAGAAGACAGGGAATCGAGAAAAAAAAAGTGTACAATACATATATAATCCCTTACAAGGAGATGAGACCCGAATTAGCATACACCTTTTGAGCAGCGGTAAACCATCCATCAATCTCAGCAACTACTTGAGTGATGGCCTGGGTCAGAATGGGATCAAGCTTCGATTGAAGAGCACTAGCAAGAGAGTCGGTATTCTGTTTCAAGTTCTTCAAATCACAAGCAACAAGCCAACTAACACTGACAAATTGAAGAATAGAGTGATCAAAAATACTCTTCTTCTCAACAAGAGCGTTCAAAGTACCGTTAATATTGGGAAGCAAGCTCAATAGAGAAGAGGAAATTGTCAGAGAGTCTGTTTGGCTATAGACTGATGACTGCTGCTTGACTACTTTAGCGGCCGAACTAATGTCGCTTCCCAAATTTGTAGCCTGAATCTGAATGTCTAACAGTTTTCCAACATCGAAGAGACCGCCATTGAAGTTATTCACCTTTTGTTCTACAACAGTTAATTGGGAATTGACCTCATTCAGGGCAGTGATAACTTTGTTTATATTTGAAGTGGCACTAGTTGTTGCTGCTGGTGCCGGGGCAGCCCAACACGGCACAACAGCAAAGGCAGCGAGAGAGGCCACAAATCCAGAGAAGCGCATATTTAAAATCGAGAGAAAGAATAGAAAAACAAAGAGCAATTGACAAAGAAAAAAGTTCTCTTGTTCAAGAGAGAGGAAAAGAGAGATATTAGCTCAAATATATATATTAAGAGCTCTGGTCAATATAACAACTTAAACTCGGTTGTTATGGGCGATCAATTGTCAGATCGTTTGCAGAAAATGCCAAAACAGAACATTTGTACAAGTTCAAATGAGGGGTTCGTACATGATTCTAGCCATTGTCTGTCGCCTCGGATAACAATTGAAGCATATCCTGTCAAGAAGATGATGTGCGCCTTGCAAGTTTAGTCGAAATTGACGATCGATGGCATACAACATGTGCATATCACGAAGACTGTGTGGGCATCTAGATCTTACAAGAGTAAGCGTATCTTGAAAATATTCTATTTTTTGCTAACCTTTATGTGGAAGCCTTTTTTCTAACATGTAGAATAATTAAATAAAGTTGTTTAAAACCATCTGTGTTTTCCATTTGTATATTCCAGGTATTGCGTGCGAAAACCTCGGCCACCAGAGAACAGTGACATGCATAATTTACCCCACAGGTCGACCAAAACAATACTCCGCTTTATGCAAGGAAGCATACCAGAATAGGAAGTTTACCTTTTATGCTCAGATTTAGAAAGAGATAAGTCGGGGATGTTTACGCACGTTAATTAATTGTGTAATTTGGTCTTTGCTGCTGTCTCAGAAGTTGCTATAACGTTTAAACTAATGAAACAGAGCGGCCATGCAGGGCGCAAGATTGTTGACAAAAGCAAGAAATTAATTTTAAGCGTCGAAATAAGCACAAAAAAGCAGCACTTGTTCTCGAATAAAACCGACTTTTGTCAAACAATCGCCCACAGGGCTCACAGCTTCAAATCAGTTCTTTGTTCGACCGCGCAAAGCAGAGAGAACACCACGGGCCACTTTGATATTCCGGATCGACAAATTTGATATATTTTTGTTGAGCGCAAATCATGCAATTGTCTTTTTCAAACTGAAAGCGGGGTACTAAGGCCTTGAAAAAAAATCGGAGGTTATATATATACGCAGAGAGCCTCGATCGGAAAGCTACATAAAACCTTAATGGTCCAGAAGTGGTGAGGCATTCAATTGTCTGGGATCACACAGTTGTAGGATATACTGCTCACGAAGAGTTACAATTTAATATTATAACATAGCTATTATTATTGTTGTTATTATTATATTTATATTTATATTTATATGTTCTTACTTGGGTTCACAAAATGTTTTTTAATAGGAACCCAGCTATGTTCGTTGTAGCCCTCTTGAATCTTTCTACATTCATTAAGCCCATATTTTGAAAGACCCAACATCAAGGTGGTCTCAAACATAAACGCAATAGAGCCCGTACCGACCTTTTGAGGCTGGAGATCGGCTGTTGATGCCTTTTCATATGTGATGGCATCAGGCCCATGTGATGACATCACGTTATGTAAAGATGCACCTCCAGGGACAAACCCACCGCCTTCCTTGGCATCATAATTACCACAAATGAGACCCATAAATTCTGCCATGGTATTTCGATGATACCATGGAGGACGGAATGTCTTTTCTTGAACCAACCATCTGGGCGGGAAAATAACAAAGTCCGCAATGGCAGTACCTGGGTGATCGCTCTGAACTGTCAGAACAGTGAAAATGCTGGGATCCGGGTGATCAAATGAAACAGACCCAATGGCATTGAATTTTCCCAAATCGTATTTATAAGGATAATAAAGACCATGCCAAGCAACAACATCAAAAGGACTGTGATTCTGGACAAAATTAAATAGATTTCCTCCAAATTTGGCAAAAACCGTGTGCTCAGAGTCATCTTCTTCAAAAGCAGCTACGGGAGCCTGGAAGTCTCTAGCATTAGCTAAACAATTGGATCCAATTGGTCCTAATTCGGGCAGCTCGAAGTGTCCGGTGAAAACTTCCAAAATATATCCTCTAATGGGTCCTGATGGAAGTTTCACTTTATAGCGAATGCCACGAGGAATAATGACAATTTCCTGTGGACGGACATAGAGATTTCCTAGTTCGGTCTGAATATCAAGATCTCCCTGCTGAGGAACAATCAAAAAATCACCATCAGCATTATAAAAGGCCTCCTTCTCCATTGATTTTGAAGCTCCATATGCATATATGGCTAATCCGTGTTTGAGACGAGGGTCTCCAGATGCACTAACAAGTCTTAGCCCATCGATAAATGTCTGATTATCGGAAACATTAAAGGGATCCCATCTGAGCTGATTAGGTACATATTGTAGGTCATCGAAACCTGCTGGGGAAGAGGTACTTTTACCTTCAGCCCATGGAGCTTTGACAGGAGTCATATTTGGATGTGAAGCTCCAGGGATCATGCGATACAACCAGGTCTGCTTATTTTCATGACGAGGGGCTGTAAAGGCAGTGCCAGACAACTTTTCAGCATACAAACCAAGAGGAGCTTTTTGAGGGCTATTCTGGCCTATTGGTAAAGCGCCATTGATTGATTCAGTTCTATGATGGTATAACAGTTAGAAGTTGAAAGAGTCAAAAAATAAATAAAATATCAATGATACTTACTCATGATATGAGTTGAATCCAATCTGATAGTTATAGGGGTCTTTGGTAGAGAAGTTGGATCCCACCATTTCTCTTAATATATACAGTATACTACAAGGGGTGATGGTTGATTACGACTAGCAGCTACATGATAATACTAGCCACCAGTATATATATTCTTACGTTAAAGTTTGTGCCCCGATTGGCATTTGGTTAATAGCAGGTTCCCCGCAATAAAAAGCCGAAGCCGTATTAGCGAGTAGGAATGATATATGTTCCGCGTGGGAGCGGAATTTACACAACGTTGGCAAACAACTGGCGGAACCCCTAGATAATTGAACCTACGGATACACGGAATTAGTTTGCCCGATATTAATCTAAGAGACCCTTTTGTTTGGTAAACAGATTACTCAATTTGCCCTGATATTTGCCTATAAACTTAGTATAAGCGATAAGTGGGGGGTA
>JANIWN010000130.1:0-19131 GCA_030555635.1 Sugiyamaella neomexicana | reverse complement strand
ACCCCTACCGAAGCGAGCCGGTGAATAAATAGTATTATTAGCATACAGAGATAGAGAAAGGGGCGATCAGGCGAGCTGGCTGGTGATCTCGCCCGTGTTGTAGCGAATGGTTTCGTCCATGGACCGGACGGTGAGACCCGGGTCGTCTTCGAGCTCGAACTCTTCGGGCGCAGGCAGAAACTCGTCAGCGGATGACAGCTGGTCGATGGAGGCGATGGTTCGCAGCGAGTGAGGCGAGCCAACAAAGCTGTCCACAAACTGCTTGGCTCGCGGGCTCGAGGACGACGGCGAGTTGGGCACCACCGAGCCGTTATTGGGGTGCGGGCTGTTTTCCGACGAAACAAGGTCAGCAAACGAACAGAAACTAAGAACGTGTCTATCGGCGCTTGACGCACTGGACGGTGCGGGGAGAGCCCCAGCATTGGTCAGATTGGTGGAGCTGGGGGAACTGGTGGTCTTGGACACATGGCCATTCGGAGAGACGGTCTGGCGAAGAACTACCGGCGAGCCGAGATTTCGCAATCCCAGGCCGCCAGGTTCAGTGCCGTTGTCTTTAGCTGTCGATGCCGGCCCGCTTACACTTGCATGCGAGCCGAAATGGCTATAACTATTCTGCCTGCCTGGAGACGATTGTGAAAGCGAGTGAATATCTGATGTGGTAAACACGTTCTCATCCTGGCCCTGGCCGAGATGATGGAACCCACTACTCGACATACTTCTGGAGCGAGCCGCTGACAGCGAGCTAGGAGACAGAGAAACCACTTCAATCATACTTGGGTCTAAAGAGGAGTCGGTGATGACCGAAGTCGAAGCGTCTAATACAGGCGGGATATAATCCTCGTTGTGATAATGCGAAGGGATTTTGTCGTCGTTTCCACCGGCACAGAAATCTTGAACAGACCGTTCAAAGATCAGTGAAGAGGCCGGTGATGACAATCGAGGAGATTCGGAAAACGACCCGGGCTCGTAAAGTGGAGACAGCGAGTTGTCTCGATTATTAGGGCTGTGGCTAGTTCTTAACTGGCCTGTTGAAATGGGAGGTAGGCTTAACGCTCCGGATGTTGTAATAGGGGGTAGGTTAGATGTCGAGATAGGAGGCAACTTTAAAGCAGTGGCAGTGGCTGTTGGTGGAATAAATGATGGAGGCGATTCAGCTGGTGAGTCAACGGACGACGAAACGTTTTTAGTGGTACCGACGGCTGTTCCAGCCTTTTGAGGCTCTGTAATGGTAGGCTCGCTCGAAGAAGCTACAGAATCCATAGACGAATAAGGCACAGGTTGGCGAGAGTTGGTATTCCGGTGGTGTACCGAGCTCAAATCCACCTCACTTTTCGACTTTTCTTCGCTATTGCCGCTGCCTGCCGAGTGGTTTTTGCCATTTATGTCACTGTTTGGATTAAACGCCGAACCAGGGTGACCTGGACTGCTTTTCTGGCGAGGTAGTACCATACTGAATCTGCTTAATCTATTCCTCATTGAAGAGTTTGATGAAAGCGAAGTGGAGCTCATGGTTTTGTTTCTTGGAACTATAACTGGACTTTTAGGTAATGAGGAAGTGCTATTGCCTGCTGGAGCACTGCTGCTACCACCACCACTTTCTGCTCCAATAAGACTATGATTGACAAACGAGCTATTTCCTGACATCAAGGGAGATCCACCATTAGTCGATGGTGACCGGCTACTGCTACCGCCTCCGCTTGTATGAGGAGGGTTTAAACTAAGCAAGGATTCAATTGAAAAGGCACCTGTTGGAGTAGGAATAGCAGGTACCGCAGTCGCCGAGCTCTTACGACTGGCGGGATGATAGTTGTGGGAAGTTTGCTGGACTCGAGCTGCTGACTGTAGCGTGGCTTCTTCTTCATACGACAAAGGCTCGTCTGCTTGGATTGGTTAGATTGTGACTATTGGCCTATTCGGGGTGGGCGGTACTCACCGTCTAGCATTTGATCCACATCGTCTTTCTGGTGCTGTTTAGCATGCTTCTTCCATCGCCATAAGCCCATTTTGCTCTAGAGTCGATAATTGGCTGACGAGCACTGTTCTTACACGGTAAATACGTCAGTCAAGTCAATGTCTCACAATAAATCTGTTAGTTAGTGGATGTAAATATGACAAGGATATGAGAGTAATGGCGTGATAACAGGAGTGTGTAATGGAAATCGGTTATACAATATGATGATGCTGTTATACAATACTGGTGATGCTGTTGTACAATACTGTGATGCTGCTGAACAGTACTGTGATGCTGCTGAACAGTACTGGTGATACTGTTATACAATACCAGTGATTCTGGTTACACCAATACTGCTCATACCAGGTATACTAGTCAGATCATCAGGTCATACCAGAGGTTTGGCTATGTAAAACTACTGATGGCTATCTGGTGGTTGGCCTGCTGGCCTGGTGGTCATCTGATAACATTTGTACCTATGGTGGTTGAAAACGTCATGACCAACCTGTCTATTCATACTCGATCACAGATGACACAGCTGCTTGGTCTTCTCATCCTGACCCTCCACATCTCATTCATCATCCACCCCTCATCCATCCACCTCTCATTCACCTCTCATCTACTCATATAACCCTGTCATTATACCAGATCGTAACTCACCTGTTTAATAGCCTCAATGGGCCTACGGATACAAATATCGATTCAAGCCAAATCGCTTCTCGCTTCTCGCTTCTCGCTTCTCGCTTCTCGCTTCTCACTTCTTCTCGTTCTCGTTCCAGGTATTCGCTAACAAAGTATAAATGTTATCAAAATCAATATTGAGCTTGGCGTGCAAAATACCCCGGCATGTGTCTTGTCTAATAAGCTTGTTTAGCAGGTTAGCCGATTAAAGGTCACGTTCACCCAACCAGTCTTTTTAAATCAAAGTCGACTACTAAAGATGTCACTGAACTTGTGAAAAGCTTCACAAGATAACAGGAAACAACGAAGCAACCAAACGAAATGCACACCACAAATTAAACTTTGACCAGGACTATAGAATCCAGGGTAGTGTCCCTCGTGGCCTATTCTGGAACAGATATGAGATGCAGATATGAGCTTGATATCCCAATGCGCCGTTCGGGCGGATGTGCGTCAGCGGTAGTGATAGTGAGAGTGAGAGGAGAGGAGAGTGAGAGGAGAGGAGAGGAGAGGAGAGGAGGAGGAGGAGAGGAGAGGAGAGGAGGAAAAGAGAGGAAAGGAAAGGAGAGGGGAGGAAAGGAAAGGAGAGGAGAGGAGGAAAGGAGGTATAAGCGGTGAGTGTGCCCGTTCCATATTCCTCTACTGCGATCCCCTTTATCCCATTAATTCTTGCTCGCTGGAACCCTCATGGCCTGTGCACCCCCACATGCCAGCCTGAAACAACGCTCCGCTCCAACGCAGCGGCCCACAAAAGGACCACAAGAACAAGGACGACAGGGATGGATTCCTGACATCAGACGACGACTCTTGCATTGCACGCAGTCCAGCCAGTCGGCAGCGCCCAGCAAACCACACGCCACCACCTTCACCACTGTGGGTCGCGCCCACAACTCTGGCTCGCTGGGTCCCAACCAGCCCCCCGGACCCTCCCCTGCCCCCCCTTATCTCCATTACGTCACGCGAAGATCCATTGCTCACTGCTTGCTTCTATTCCATATTCCATGCCAGATCCTCATCTACACTCTATCTGGCTCCTTTGGTGTGTATATGCAGGTACGCTCTGCCCCATGCATCTGCGCTGCACGCGCCTGGGCTGTGCCCCCGGGGCCATGCCTCCGGGCCAGAGCCGTCTGCTCTTCACAAGTCTGCTGAACAACTACGTAGAATTAACTATTTGCTCGAGGTGGGGCACGCCTCCGGCGGCTGGGCGCTGCCCAGACCCGTTGCTCGCTGCGCTCGGGCTGGGATTGTGGAGCAGAGGGACAGGGTTCGAGCGAAGCGAGCAACGGGTCTGGGCAGCGCCCAGCCGCCGGAGGCAGAGCCGGGAGCGTGCGTGGACTCGGGGGCTACTTCTCAGGTTTCGGACGCTTGGGGTCGGGCGCAGACGCGGAGGAGGAGGAGGAGGAGGAGGGGGTGGTGGTGGTCGGGCGCTTTTTGTCGGGGCGCTTGCGCACGAGCGAGCTGATGTCGTTTGCCTGAGATACGGAGCTGAGCACGGCCTCTTTGAGAATGGAAGTGGAAGTGGAGGTGGAGGTGGAGATGGAGGTGGGACTTGAAGCGGCAGCGGGAGCGGTGGAGGAAGAGGACGGGGTAGAAGTGGCAGTGGCGACGGCGCCGAGGATGCCTTCAATCACGGCCTGTTTCTCGTTTTCGGGAACGCTGTCGGTGGTCTGCTCAAGCTCCTGTAGTCTGGTCTCAAGGTCGGTGATGAGGTCCTTGTCGTCTTCGCCCGAAATCTGGACACGCAGCTTGACGCTTTCCAGCGCTTGGTTCATCTCGCTGATAGCTTTGGTTTTCGAGTCCGGGTCCTCCACGTCGAATTCGTGTGCTAGGGACAGTTTATAGTGAGCCTCGGAAATGAGAGTGGATTCTTTGGGGTACAGTTTGGTTCTCCAATCCAGAGACACCTTTAGATCTTGAACGGCCTGTGGGAAGTTTTCTAGTGAGGTTAGTATTGTGGGTGTGAAGGGGAAGGGATAGGGAAAAGGAAAGGGAGGGAACATACCAGATTCTAAAGAGATCTCGCCGAGAATATCATAAGTATCTGCTAATTTGATTTGCAGTTCTTTGATTTCAGATGCATGTTTTTCTTCATCGACCCTCTGTAAAGTGGCAATCTCGTCGTCAAACAGTTTACGAGCCAGATCGAGGATTTCCCAGGCCACTTCAAAGTCTGTCTGGTCTTCGCTTTCATCGTTGTCATTTTCATTGCCATCTTCGTCTTCGTTGCCGTTTTCATTTTCATTTTCATTTTCATTTTCATTGTCGTCTTCGTTACCGTCTTCATTTTCATCTACTTCTCCAGAAAAGTTAAATAGTCCACTTTTTTTATCTCCTTTATCGCCATCCACTTGAGGAGTCGCTCGATTCGAGTCAGCATTAGATTCTCCAAGAACTTCCGACTGTGTTACAGCTACTCTAAAGAGTGCTCGCCCATAAAGAAAGAGTAAAGAAGGGTCCTCTTTACCATCGTTTGAAGACGAGTATAAACTACACGCTTCGCCAAGCTTCTCCGTAGCATCCTCGTAAGATCTAAGGGCATACGACTTTAACCCGCTGGCTACGAGGCCATCGATCTCGCTATTGCCATAAGACATTGTGGAATTATAGGTTTGTTCAACAGCAACGCGTACAGCAAGATCAAAACGCGCTCCTTAATTACCATGCAAGATTTAATTAAGGGTTGGGTACTTATGTTTACTTATATTTTACAGTTATTTATACATTTACTTCTACACTTTTGATTATACCTGATAGAAATTGATATTGTGATGATAAAGATTGATATGATTTAAACTATTATTGGATTTTTACGATTATTCCAACACTCATACCCGTAGCTCCACTTCGTGGAGAAGCTGGACCTCTGCGTGTGGCCCGCTCAACTGCCGACGGACCCAGCATCTCCACGAAGTGGAGCCACGGGTCTGGGCAGCGCCCAGCCGCCGGAGGCGTAGCCAGGCAGCACAGACGGCACTCGTTCTCACAGACAGCCACTTTGTTAACGAGAACGTGTGGCATTCAAATAGTATACATTCATGACTTGCAAATACAAGAGAGGCTATATCATTAATTGGCTTAGGTGTTCTTTATGATCTATTGAGTAATTACTAGACATGACATCCAACCTCAACAAAATACCTTTCCGGTTTTTATTACTTGTTTTCCCCTATTTTATATCTATCTCTATCAGCTCCTGAAACTTAGTGGCCTCGAGTAGTGCGGCTGGTGATGCGGCGGTTATCGGCGTTTTTATGCAGGGATCTGAAATTTATTTATTTATTTATATATATCTCCAGTTCGCCAGGTCGTACACCAATTCATACTCAAATGGCGCCAAGTACAACCACAAGTGAACAGAGTAAACGTCGCCGTAGACGGAAAAAGGCCAGAACCGAGGGTATGTGGTATTAAGATAAAATCAGACTATCTCCTCAGCTACTAACGATAAAATGTAGACTTTTCTTCCGATTCTTCAGATTCCTCAAGCTCAGAAAGAGATGACAGAGATGAAGGAAAACAACAAGTGGAATTACAAGACGATGTAGGAAATATCACGGTAGATGATATGAATATTGATGATGAACAAGAAGATGACCAGCAACAAAGTAATAATCTCTATAATACAGAAAGGCCTATTGTACCACAACCATTAACGGCGTCAGCAGATCAAAAAGAGTTTGAAGATTATTACGTTCAAATGATGACGAATCAATTTGGAGATGATCTCAATAAACTTCGTCAAAGTAAAGATTTTCAGCAAAAGTCGTTATTCATGTTGGTTAATGCATTGAAACAGGGAGTCAACATTTTTGATCGCGAACAACAAAAGATTATAATGTCTAAAAGAAAATAAATAGATACATACAAACATTAAAAAATCTTTTTTTGAAACTGTCCAATGAGAGAGTAATAGCTGTCAGTGGTGGTGCTGGGGCTAGCAGTCGATGATCGCGGTTGTGGGGGCTGCTGTATAGGAGGAGAAGAAGATGAAAGAGCTTCAGATGTTGATGATGGCTGAGTTTCAGAAAAAATCGCTTCTACTCGTTTACGAAGTCCAGCAATGAATTTAACTCGCTGACTGTAGACTGGAGTTCCTTTCCAAACAAGACAAAGCTCTGCTGCTTGATCGAGCTTGGCCAGAGCTCCGGCCACATCTCCTGAGTCAACGAGTTCTAGAACCGAAGAACTAAGTGATGGCTCGTCGAATTGTTTTGCTTGTGTAAAAATCTGTTGTGTTTTTTGCATGTTCTGTTTGACATGGTCAAGTTTTTCCAGTCTTGAAATAACCTTGGCCGTTTTGGCAGACCCAGAGGCAGCTTCAATCTGAGGTCGAGCATCATTAGCAGTAGTGGTTGCAAGAGCAGATACATCGCTCTTCAACAGATCAATCTCGTAGCTAAGCCGAGCCTTTGCCCGAACAAGTTCAGATAACACCGTTTCTAATTGATACGTAATATCTTGAGAATGAGAATCCAACTGCGACAGTAGCTGGGATGCTGATGACTGCAGTACTGGCAACTGGTCAGTTGATTTATATTTCGGAAGCGTTGTATCTAGCAACACATGTGGCACTAGGTCTGGATCGGAGAATTTGGCAATTACATCTGCCGACGAACTCATGATAAGTATTTGGTTAAGATGACTGGTAAAGTAGAATGAGAGATGGTGTGCTAGTTTACTAGTTTACTAGGAGATACCTGCATAAGTTGCCGTAATTGAGCCAGCCCTGTGAATCGCGAGCTGCGAACCGTGAACTGTGAACTGTGAATCGCTCACCGCTCACCGCTCACCGCTCACCGCTCATGATCTCAGTCCTGTCAAATAGAAAACAAGATAGATACTACCATGAGACACATTTCTGCCAATCCTTGACTTTTAACCAGTGGGTGCCACTGAGTTGTTTTGATATCAAACATTTAGATTCATACGAGGCTTTATATGGAAGGAATAGCGAGATCCAATATAAAGAATATAAACGGTATAGTCGAGGTCCCTTTTTTTTTAGAAATCATCCAATAAACTATGTTGTAGTTTGTGGATGGTGTACAAATTATCATAAAAACGTCTATTCGAATTTCAATGACAATAATAAGACCATATATCACGTACTGGAATTACATGATGGCTCTGGACAAGACATTGAAGTATATAAATACGACCAATCAAATACTCACGATTATCAATCGTGTTCAGGCAAGTTTGTCGAGGTGCGAGGTCAATTATCGCAACGAGGCACTTACGACATCTCCATCACCGCTCGAGATATAATAATTCGAAGCTCTCTGGCAGATCAGTTATTACTCTTTCAAGAAGTAATGATTCTACGACAAGAGATTCTATGTCAATCATGGATATTAAAAGATGTTGAAGAATACTGTACTCAAATCGAACAAGAAGAACTCACCAAATGGCAGCAAGAGCTCGTTAAATTGCAGCAAGATCTAACATTTTTAGAACAAGAGTTAGCAACAACACAAGAAACTAAAAAAAAGAAAGAAGCCATAAGGAAAAAAAAAGACACCATTAACAGAAAGCAACAAAACAAACAGTTAGAGCTCTCTCGAAAACTCAACAACAGATATCTCAAACACTATAAACATCAACAAAAGTCTTTTGAATTAGAACAACCGGTCAGCTTCTGTTCTCTAAGTCGAGGTCAATCCATTCTCGACAAATACCCCTCTTTCTTACAATCTGTATACAGTGAAGCGTCTACTAATATTCCAAAACTCCTAGAGAGAACTGATACTATTCAAGACCCTGAAGAGCTGTAGATCAGTCGTTATCTTATCTTGTCTTATCTCTTGTACGTGCGGCTGCCGATTTTTTTCGCCAACCTCATACAAAAATGTTTCCAGTCCTCTTAAGATTACCAGCACGAAACTTGCAAACCATTTAAATGTCTTTATTCGAAGTCGAAGGATGGAATCTGCCCCAGAAGGTGGCAGGTGGCCCGTCGAAATCGTCAAATGAAGGCAAAAAGAAAAAGTCTTCTGACATAGTCCGAAAAAAGGAGAAAACTCAGCAGGAAAATAGGAAAATCGCTGCTAGCGATCTCCAGGATCTTTATGAGGGAAAGAGCATTAAACAAGATTTGAAAAAGAGAAAAGTTGATACAACAGACAAATCGGATCATAGTAACCGTGAAGAAAGAAAGTTGAAGAAATCGAAATCAAAGTCAAAGCCCACTGACACTGAGACCGCCAAACCGGTTTCTAATGAGTCGTCGACGTCATCCGTTCCCACCAGCACATCTGTTTCTACTGTTGCTAAATTAACTCCTTTACAGCTGAAAATGAAGGAAAAGCTTACTGGAGCAAGATTCAGATGGATTAATGAACAGCTGTATACTACAAGATCCGAAGCAGCTCTTAAACTAATTCAAGAAACTCCCGAAATCTTTGACGAATACCACGAGGGATTCCGCAGTCAGGTTAAGCTGTGGCCGGAAAATCCAGTCGATACGTTTGTGACCAAGTTTAAAGAGCGTCTGGAAAAGCCCATCAACGCTCCTGGCGGTTTGCCTGGTAATGGAGATGGTACGGTAGTGGTTGCTGATATGGGCTGTGGAGAAGCCCAACTGGCCCGAGATCTCTATAAAGTTAAAGGGTCCAAGAAAACAAAACGACTCAAGTTCCAGATTCACAGTTTTGACCTGAAGAAAGTGAACGATCTGATCACGGTTGCCGACATAAAAGATGTACCACTTCCAGATCATAGCTGTCATATTGTAATTTTCTGTCTGGCTCTTATGGGTACAAACTTTCTTGATTTCATTAAAGAAGCTCTTCGAATCCTCAAGCCTAAAGGCGAATTATGGATTGCCGAGATCAAATCGCGGTTTGTCGAAGGCGACACAAGTAAATTTGTTGATACTCTCAAATCTCTTGGTCTTTTCCATAAAGCCACTGACGATTCCAACAAAATGTTTGTTCGTTTTGAGTTTTTCAAGCCGCCAAAAGATATTTTCGATCAACGACAGCGGAAGTTAGAGAGTCGTAAGCCCAAATTCATTGATCAAAAGGAAGAGAGCAATGACGAAAAGGGTCCCGAGGGGACTTGGTTATTAAAACCGTGTATTTATAAAAGACGTTAGGTCAAATATATATATTTCAGTACTATCTCTCCGCGAAGCGGAGCAACGGGTCTGGGCAGCGCCCAGCCGCCGGAGGCATATAAAACATGTCAATATCTAGCTTGTCTTTTGCAAAATAGTACTAATCATAGCATTGCCCAGTTCCATGGCCTCTGGAAACATTGGGGCAAAATATCTTTGAGCGTCTTCGAATTCGGCCTTGTAGCGATCAAAACTGCCACTGCTGACAATCTTGCTCCAGTTCTAGGTTGTTAGTTGAGTCTGCTACATGGCAGTATATCTACTACTCACTCTTGCTGCCAGTGTAAATTCAAGATCATCAGGACGGAATACCTTGTCATTGACAGCATCTGAAATACACTTGTCAAGTAGTCCAGGAGTACAAAACAGGTATTCGGTGACTCCTAACCAGATGCGAAATAACTAAACAGACGTTAGTAGAGGAACCTTCAACTCATGAGACAATTAAATCACAACTTACAGGAGTCGAACAAATCATATGATCATATGGCACAATTGCAGATTGATACCAACTGTCTACAATTGCTAACAAACTAAGATGTGAGTTCGGAGTGGATCCACCAGGAGGGATTTTCCCTAGGGAAAACTTTCCCAAAAGATCATCAGATAATAACAAACTATGAGATGGGAGCAAAGAGCCAAATACAAAATCGCGCGCTACGTATAATCGCTTTCTCAAGGCATCTTCGTCTCTTTCTAGCATCAGTTTAAATAATGCCGTTGTAGATGAAGCGTATTGAAGGATTTGTTTATGAGCCGACGGGTTGGTTATAGCCAGACCAGCATAGACATGCCATTTGTTGGCATAAATCCGTAGAGAAATATTGACTTTGGCATTTTCAAGGCCTCCAGACCATCGAGTAGTATTCCAAGGATATTGGTTATTGGCCTTCCATGCTGTACCCATACTGAGAAATGCCGCGTGAGTAACCGCCTGAGTATCAGCAGTGATCTTATCATGTTCTTGAGCAGATAAATAGACGGTTTTGGATTGTAGACAGGATAATACTGCTTGTACCAGTTCAAAACTTGCAACTTCTTTTTGTCCTTGATATACAATTCTATGCTTGATAATGACCAATGGTTGGCCCTTGGGATCCACTTTGGGTCCATGTAATGAATGACAAGTGACAATATCCACATCTTCTGGTAAGAACTTTTCAAACGCAGCAACTTCTGGCTCTTTACATGAAGTTTGTCCTCCAACGACCGCACCAATCTTGGTAGATGGGCCGTATAATGCTACAATGGCCTCTATATTAGCTGCCTCCACGCTATAAATAATGTAATCGCTCCTTCTCGACACCAAATGGCCATTTTTAAGAATTGTAATAGGAAGTTCTTTAGGTTAGTTAGCTTAAGTAATCGTATATCATAGTGCGTAGGGCACTGACCGACTCACCTCTGTATTCCTCTACCAAAGTTTCATATTTCGACTCCTGATCACAAGCACAGACGCTATTAGTTGTTAGTAATGAGTTTGTATTTTTAAAAGGTTAACTTACCTCCATCCAGCCTCGGAAAAACTCTTTGCATAGAGCCTGCCCATATCTCCAAGGCCTATAATGCCTATAGTTTGGGTTTTTTTCCATGACTCTATCTGTTCCGGACCTGGACTTGACCTTGACCTTGATCTTGAACTCATAGTCACTTTAATTCACGATGAAACGATAAAGTTAACAATGAATTAACGAAGAAACGATGCAACAAACGATGCAATAAACGAATGTGCTAATTCTAACTTGAATAATGACATGAAATACATGAATGAATAATGCTGACTCGGAGTTATGATCTATGATCTATGGTCTGAATTCGGATAGCGCCGTACTGGAATATACTGAACTCCAAGCTACAATCAAACGTCGTCAAATGAGTTGGAAGAAAGTCCTATTGATGCTAAGAAAGGGCTAGCTAGATAACTAACGGATCTCTTAACCATTTATCGACTCTGACGGTATAACGTAGACAATTGTGAAATTGTTGGTAGATTACCCCTGAAACTGTTACTATGTATATTTTATAACTGGCTGGTTTTGACAGAATCTTAACTGCCAGGCAGGCCTGTAATATATATACTTCACGCGTCGAGCCAACCAAACAGGCATAGACAAAAACTATATCTGTTGCCAAATCGTTGATTTCCCCGGTCTAGGCGACAAGGATGTATGATGATTGGGCTTATAGAGCCGAGACTCGAGCTCCACCAGAACGCCATGGGTTATCAAGGCCCGGCTCGACTTCTACCGGCTTAAGGCCACCATCCAACCGACCTCGAGCCAGATCACTGTTACAGTCTGTGGCTATAGATGGAGAGGACCGTCGCAATGGAAAAGTCCAAGGATCGGGTGGTAAACTCAATGGCCATCATACTGGTGATGTTGGAATGATCCCCAGTCGTGCTTGTGTGGAGATTCGAAGGGCGATATCTCTGAATAGAGGTTCGAAACCCCATAAGCCAGCTCGAACCAAAATAGATGTCTCTACAGATTATCCTTTTACAGACAATGAGCTATTCGAATTGAAGAATCTCACGAGTCTACTGGCACCTAACAATGACTATAACTATGAGATTGAACTTGAAAACGCTCTAAACAGCTACACGGACTCAGTTATCAATTGGAGAAGAAGCGAGCTATGTTTAGATGCTCACTGTGAATCATCAGCTCTTCTAGACACTGCCAATTTGTACCCTTATTTATCATTCTCTCAATCATCTGCTCTGCATTCCAGTGCTTGTACATATCTCATTAGCACTTGCGATTCAGTAATCGACTACCTCGATCAACTGTCGAAAGGATTCCGTCAAGTACGGCTTGAAACAACCGAGTTTGAGACTGTCTGTCATTCACTTCTTTCTGAACAAAATCATTTATCCAGTCTGTCCAAAGATGTAGAAGACAACCTGGAGATTTTCACCACTTTGGAAAGAGCAATGAGAATTCTCCACTCACCAGGATCAGATTTACCTGGTAGGTCATCTTTCAAGCCTCTATTAGCCGATCTTGATAGAGGATTGGCCTATTTCAGTAACAATCATGAAATACTAGATATTGACTTGTATCAGATGAGATATCGTCAATGCCTAACTAGAGCCTTGACATTGGCAGTGGAGTTTTTTAACAATCGACTCAATAACACGGTTCGAACCATTGAAACGAAAATCGCCGGCAATAAGTCTCTTAATCCCACAGCTCATGCTGCATTAATATATTCCACATTCGAGTCGGATGCTTCTCAATTAAAAGATATTGCCGATGAGGTATTCATCAGAAGTCATAACAATAAAGAATACAGCACGCTGTATGATGGATGTTTGAATACATATTTTGGACTTCGAAAGAAGCTGCTCATGCCAGCAATTAATAAGAATTTCGAAGAATCATCGACTACGATGATGACAAGCCCTTTTGTTCAAACCTGTCGGGCCAGCTTATCATATTTTCAACAGGTGTACGGCCAAGAATCTCAATTATTTGCATCGTTTTTCACTTGCCCTTTGGACGTTTTTGAGCATTGGCTAGGCGACCTGAGTGAACCCTTGTACGACATTCTCCGGCAAAGAATCATTCATGAGCATAATATTGATAATCTATGTGAATTGACATCGGTTTTAATAAGCTATCGAGACGACGATGAAGAACAACAACAACAACAGTCCGAATCAAATTTCTATGACGCTTCTTCACCCAAGCCTATACAATTGATTCACACGTCGCATTTATTCCAACCAATTATCGAGGATGTACAATCTCGGCTTGTTTTTCGCGTACAAACATGTGTGGAGCAGGACATTGTCAAATATGTTCCCAAAACGACCGATATTGTTACTTTAGGAGGACGTCGTAAACCATCGACCACCACCACCACCACTACTGATATTACCCCTTCTAATCTATCAAAAGACAAAGAACCGAAATTCGATACTGATCAAATCCTTCACGACTTGTATCCACCGATGCGTACGGCCGTATCACTTCTGGCACGTATTTATCAGCTTGTCAATTCAAGAGTGTTTGACGACCTGGCTCATAATATTGTTCATGAAAGTTTAGCAGCAATCAAACGAGCATTTCCGTTGGCAGTGGCTAGATTGGGGCCTATTGAAGCCGACTTATTTTTGGTCAAAAACTTACTCATGGTTCAATCCCAGGTCGCTGAGTATGAGATTGATAATGTTCCTGCCGAAATTGGCGTTGATTTCAGTGGATTACAAGAGGCATTCTGGACGATTCGTCGAGAGGGAGTCAGCTTCAGTTCGGCCAATCTTCTCAATCTGGCTCGTTCGGGGGTTCCAAAGGTCGTTAATAACATGCTGGATGCCAAAGAAGAATTATATGCCGAACTACGGAATGCCATCCATGACCTGACTCAGAATTCAGTGACCACAGTGGCTCATGCAATTATTAACCAGACGGATCCGGGAACCAGTCTAGAAGATACTCGTAAGCTTAGACAGGATGCTTCAGTCGAGCTTCCTCGCATCCGTATTATGATTGAAAACTACATTACCGATGAGCGCACTATCGACGTGTTAATGGATTCGATCCAAGATCTGGTCATTCAGACTTATGAAGCTTATCATCAACTCATCTTGTCAAAGACCCGAAATCCTGAACAGATTGATGGGCTTATGGAGGTTGACGGACTTGTGTCATGGCTAGGTGATATTGTCAGTAGACTACACACCACCGTGCCTAGCAATCGTAAAGTATCCATGAGCACGTCTTCTGTCATAAGTACATGATATAAATAAATCAATTTAAAAGCCTAGGGAAAATAAATACTCTTCAGGTGACGATATCAGTTGGATTATATGTGTTTTCATCTAGCAGCTTGTTGAGCTCTTTTTTAACATAGTCTACTTTAGACCCATCGATTAGAAGATGTGTATCATCCAGTTCTTCTAGAATGACATCGTGATATCGCGAGTCGATATTGAGGATAATAGCTCGAATTGAAGGATCACTGAGTTTTGTTCTGTTAGCATGTCCCGTTAATATGTTGCCAAGTAAACATACCATTCAATTAAAACACCTACAACTGTTAGTAATTCCGCGCTTCTTGCGCTTCTCATATCAGCCAAGCAAAGTATTGCATACCTTTTATTGCCCTTGGCATTGCTATGGAAGATGGAATCAAATGCTAAGCGTTTGCTGCTATGTTCACCATATTTAATTGTTTCCATGTGCATAAATGCCCAATATTGTTCAACATGACAGAGGTTATTGAGGAATGTAAATAGCGACCGTATATATCTGAGGTGACATAGTAATAACCGAGTGATATTTTCTTTCAAGACGCTTTGCCAGGTGTACCCACTGGTATTATTATCAAGTTATATTAGTTATTATAATTATGCGAATGGACGTTATTATCAATTGACATGCCGTTCCACTACATGATCATTCGGCTGCTACATGACAGAGTTAACAATATTTATATACCTTTTATCTTACTGCTACTCCAGTTATACAACAAAGTTAACAACCGTATTTATACACTTTTATCATGATCCTTTGCTGATGCAGAGAACCCTGACAGATGTAATTGCATATGAAGCGCATAATCAGTACATACGATCGATCAGCCTTGCAACTGTCACCGAGATCCGGTTCTTATCTAAGAGCCATAGATGCTTGATGGCAACAACATTTGATATATGATAATACGCCATAGCCGTCATATGCTACTCTATTGATCTGTGCTCATACTCTCTTTACGTTATCTCTGCTTAACTACTTATCTGCTTACCTGCTTACCTGCTTACCTGCTTACCTGCTTACCTGCTTACCTGCTTACCTGCTTACCTGCTTACCTGCTTACCTGCTTACCTGCTTACCTGCTTACCACCTACCTGCTTACCACCTACCTACCTACCAACTTACCTACTTACATACTTAGTAATTGCTACTTACCACTTACCACTTACTACTTACTACTTACTACTTACTACCTACCTACCTACCACTTATCTCTTAACACAAATAAACTACACTGACGTTTACCCGTTATTTAAAGTTCATGCACTGTCCCGAACTCAAATCTAATTCAATTAAAGTGTCAGATCACTTAACTGCTCTCTGTCAATAACCATTCACGGCTACCCACAAAAGCCCAATTGTATTATCCATATGATTAATTCCTACGAATCCTTTGAATTACGTTTCTAATTCCCATCTTCCAGTAACATTCGACTGGCGTTATCTGGGCTATCAGGATCTGAGATAGTAGATCGCGGCAAGGGTTTGCTTCTCTTATCTATTGGCCATCTTAACCATAGAACGGCTACCTATCTCTTACAGATCTGTTAGACATTAATCAATTGGTCAATGGATTTTGAACCTTGAAGCAGTCATAGAAAATATAAATCTGACACACTGGCTGGAAAAGTGTTGTCATCAGAAATGAGCACTGGTAATAGTAAAGTTCGCAAGTCGACGTCTACTGGTACCGGCACCAGAGCATACCGACCAGGGCAGCCCAGGTTTTCATGTGATTATGAGAACTGCAATACTACGTTTTCCAGACTCGAGCATTTACGAAGACATAAATCGATTCGTGAGTATATGAACAACTAACTGTGCCTATAATCATGAGCAATAACTAATCAATCCTTTTTTTTTTTAGATGAAAAGAGTTCTGGATTCAGATGTACTTTCTGTCAAAGAGAGTTCTCAAGAAAAGATATAGTGAAAAGACACTTGCAAAGAAGACATGGAGTTAAAGGTGATGACCCAAGCAGCCCTGGCGGCGACTTGACGACGACCCCGAAACTAAAGTTAGAACCTGATGGTGGTGATATGGAGTCCGAGTCCACGGGAAATCAGCATTCTCCTACCGGTGGCCATACTCACAGCCAATCTTCAACATCTTCTGATCGCACCGTACGACCTTCCATGGCTATGAATTCCATGCTCAATGGAACTGCCGGTGGTGGCGCCAGCACCAATGCTACCCCATCAATGTTCGACTATTCATCTCCTACGTTTAGTGATAATACGTCCAACAGTCCAGAGGCCATTCTAGGAAATACAAACCAGGCAGTGTCTCATCTCCTGAATGAAGATTTCATGACCTGGCTATTGACCAGAGAAACGAACAGCCCATCGATTCTACCTTCTGGCGAAGTCAATGGCGCCAATCCTCCAAGTTTCTTGTTATCTGAGCAACAACACCACCATGATCAACAGCATCTACTTGAGCAACAACAACAACAACAACAACAATTAGTAAATGCTCCATTAGAAAGTAATTATTATGATATTGATTTCGATATAATGGACGGCAATCATTTCCTTTCCACTTCTCCTACTTCGTCTATAAATATGGATGGTAGTAACAACTCATTAGCACAATCTCAATCGCTACATTTGTCTCCTCAGTCACAATCACAATCAGATGTTTCTCTTCGACCGGTAATAACTAACCGTTATCCTTGTAGTGAAGTGACATGCCAGTCTATTAGACAGCTCATCGACTTGCCCAGTTCCGACCCATTAGTACGCCGATTCATCCGTCCTGCGTTTATCAGCCACGCAGTAGACATCTACTGGAGCGTCCATAGCAGATGGCCTATCCTGCATAGGCCCAGTTTCGACATCAATTCGGCTCCTCCTCATTTATTAATCGCCATGGTAACTATCTCAATGTACCTCATTCGTGATGAGGATGCCAGACAATTGGCTATTAAACTACATGATAAGTTTAGGTACAGCATTTACATGTGTCGAGAGTTTAAAGCTCCCACAGCCATCTGGGTTTTCCAGTGTTTACTCCTGGCGGAGATCTTTGAAATGATGACAAGTACAGAAGAACAACATGACATGGCAAGTCGTTTTTATCAGGTTTTAATTGCCTCAATGAGACAAGGTGGTACTATGGGAGGTGACAAAGGCAATGATGAAGATCATAGAGATGACTCAATACCACATTCTGGCACTGCTTCAGGCGACGAGGACGGTAGCAACACACCACTAGATAATAATTCCCACCATCATCATCACCATCAGAGTGAGCTTAGCGAAACCGAAGTGGCATGGAAGACGTTCATCAAGCGCGAAGCCAAGAAACGAATCGCATATTTTGCATTTGTGCTTGATACTCAACATTGTGCATTTTTCAATAAACCGCCATCAGTATTTATATCCGATTTACCGTTCCGATTGCCATGCGAAGAGGCAGTTTGGGAAGCAGAGGATGCCGAGACTTGGGTGAAAGTGAAAATGTCATATCCAGCCACTCCTTATTTCCCTCAAATGATAAGTACTTTCCTTAAATTGGAAAGCTCCAGTATATCCCATCAGTTATCTCCCTGGAATATGATGATAATATTCCATGGATTAGTATCGGTGGGATGGAGAACTCGATTAAGAGAAAGTGTTGTTATTACTGGAGAAGAAGAGTTTTCCGCTCCATCATCCAATGCCAATAACAATTTTGTTGGAATCGTATCTGAATCTTATTATGGATGGTTACGTCATTATCGCACTGCTTTTATTACAAGTAACAAGCTACCGTTCAATCACCCTTATGTTCTTGGATGCCTTACTACTTATGAATTTGCTCACGTCATATTAAATACTGATATTCAAAGGTGTCAAGACTTTTTATATCTTCTTACTTCATCTTCTTCATCGGCCGCTTCATCTTCAAGGGCCACCAAGACTTGTAGAGTCTTATGTAACTGGGCCAGTTCAATAAGTGCAATCTCTGCTCTTACTCATGCTTTGGATCTGATTGATATGTTTCTAGTCAGTGATAGAAAGTATGATGTATTCAAGGAAACGGCGTTTCATAGACCTTGGTGTCTATATTTATCAGCTGTAACGGTGTGGATATTTGAATACTTTTCTGGTAGAAATGATAGAACACGATCATCCAATACCCAATATGCCTTGTCGTTATCTCAATATCTTGGAAGGTTGCGAGCTACATTATCAAGAAAAGGTATGGATAATCGAGCCACGCTGGCTAAGCTTGCTATTAACCCACAAATTATTTATGACAAGAAAAACATTCCTCACTGTGAAGCCAATGTTCTACTTCGACAGATTATTGACCTTCTCCGGCCTTCTCGGTGGGGGGTATTACAAAATCGTATCAAAGTGTTGGATAGTTTGCTTAATTATGATGTACAAGATAGATAGATAGTCATGTAATGTATAATGCTATTATCGACGGGGGTTTCACTTATCATTAATGTCATGAATCAGCAACGATAGTAAACTTTGCTAACCACACACCGTTCAGCCTGTGAACTATTGGTTTGGACCTTATCACTACCCGCTATCCAAAACCATTCCATTATTACGATCCAATCCATCCAATAATACCACCACCACCACTACGTCCCGAAAAGGTCTACCTTCCAGATCAC